>CAJUYG010001720.1:21454-47924 GCA_910591675.1 Galerucella calmariensis | reverse complement strand
AATACACTACAGTGTATTATGAACCATAATTCACGACAGTTGATATATGGGTACCATATACCTTTAGTTAGGTGGTAAAATATTGACTTATTATTAGGTGGTCGTGGACAAAGGTATGTAATGTCCGTGTAAAAAACCGTGAATTGTAAACATTTGTGTGAAATATTTGGCACAATAATCAAATGTGCCGTCGACGTAGATTCGTTGCGTTTTCCCCAGAGCTTCAAGATTTGAAAGACACGTAAACACAATGATATTATTTAAAACACAATTATTAATAAAAAGGAATTGTTCATCACGCGAAGTTTTTACGTCAATCGAATTCAAAATTCTATGTACATCGTTAATATTTTTCGGAAGCGCTGGTATAAACTTACGTCGACTATTATACATATTCTTCCTAACGTACTCGACGTCCCTGGTTGTTAGTGTCGCTGGTAAATTTTCTTTCAATGCCATACGTATAATTTTTGACGGTTTTTCAGAAATATCGTCAACAGCTTTTCTCTTGCAAACTGCAGAAACTGTTTGCCTATTTAACGTTGAAATGTCCGCAAGATGACAGTGTTCGGATGAAGTTTTAGTCACGAATATTGCACTCGATACACCTAATGTATAGATACAGGCCTTACATTTTCTGTTGGTACATTTCCAACAAGTTTCTTCTGAAATTTTCAGTTTTTTGTGGAAATTAAACTTATAACCGTTAACTACAAGTAAATCCTTGCCACGATTACTTTTAATAATTTTCACCTCCATAATTTGCTTTCTCACAACAATTCACACTTACTCAAGCTAGGTAATAATTCAAATGATTGTAAATTATAATAATATAAGGGTTTTATATCCGTTATTCCTAAAAATTCCCAAGAAGCAGAAATAATTATATTTTAGTTTGGGGGCGAAATTACCAGCCGGATTATCGAAGTGCCTGGCTACCAAAGGATTAACACAGGTAGCGGGGACCAAATTACCCATCCCCAATAATATATACCTACTTACAAATAAAATTAAATACCTGAACAATACAAATTGTTAATTTGTGTTAAATAGTAGACTAAGCAGTGTGAGCGGATAGAAATACAGCTGTGCTAATTGAAATTACTTAGGGCCGGTTTTACAAGAGAGATTTATACTAGGTATAGTTTTTCTGGGAACAAAGTTATACCAGAATTTATACCTAGTTTAAAACTAGTTGGTTTTACGATGCTTTTTTACACCGGTATAGCAATTCTTGGATTCTAGGTATAAATTCTGGTATAACTTTATTTCCTATACCTAGTAAAAATCTCTCTTGTAAAACCGGCCCTTAGTGTTAGTCTACTGATCCTGAAAAATAAACGATTCAATTTAAATTTCAATCAAACTAATTGCATACAGTAACTGAATGAAATGGTATTCAATTGTTTCAAACGTTTTGGTGCAAAATATACATAGACGAAAAAAAACATGGAGGTGGTGGCAATCTAATGGCAGATCAAATACCGAAATCCATTGTGTCGTAACGAGCTTCAAGGAAAAGCTCTAAAAAGGAACTGTAGAGGAAGCAATCAAAGTTCTAAGGTAGCATCTTAAGTTATTGCCTTTATTCCAAGCTCAAGCTTTAAAAACTTCATCAGGGTTAAACTATAAAAATATGAAAAAACACTCTATTACAAGTATGTTTGAGTACAATATTATTGAAAACTTACTAGAATTAGCAATAAAGCTCTAAAGATCTAGCAACCACATTACAATAAAGTTTTGTTTGTTTTTCCATTTTTTTTATAGTTTAACCCAATGAAGTTTGTAATCACAAACAAAATCTTGAACTTGGAATAAAGGCAATAACTTAAGAAGCTATTTTAGAACTTTTATTGCATCCTCTTCAGTTCCTTTTATACAGTCACCAGTCTCCGTCACTCTCCTGCCGTTTTTAGAGGAAGTACCAGTTTTGTGAACGAACATTATAAAGAATCAGTTTATTGGCATCTCTACTAAGTGGAGATTCACAATTTGGATCCAAAGATACCAGCACTAGCACCAAAGTAATGGTCGTGGTCTTTCAGTACCTACTTGTTCACTTTGACTTTAATTACCCAGGTAGCATGTAGTATGTGGACGTAAACTTGGTCCAGTGTAGAATGGATCAAGTATCATACAAATTAAATGAAGATTGGGGATCACAGTCTTTAATTTTGAAGGTGACAGCTCAGTTAAATTTTCGTTTCATTTTATTTGCTATTGAAAATGTCCACAAATTTTGAAACATGAAAGTTTATATGACATATCTAGATATCCGCTGAAAATGTCATAACATACGCAAGCGCGGCGAAGTTATTCACTTATACAGTGCTATTCAAAAGTCTCCTCCCCCCTGTCGTATCTTTTGAACGGCTACACTTACATCAATAAAATTTGGAGGGTGAGAATAAAGTGTTGTAAACTTCTCTACGAATGGTAACAGGTGACAATAGTAATAGATGACGTCACAGTGCCACTCTGGCCAATAATTTTAAATAGGACCTTATTGCAAGTGATATCTCGTTTGAAAGGCATTGGCATTGGCTACATAGCCATATTAATTTTGTTTGGGTTTAAACTAATTTTGACGGATAAATTTAATAAATACCAAAATTATTATTTCACATTTAAATATTGAAGATTTTTCAGTCCGCTTCTGATTAGTTGTCAAAAAAATTGACGTTTTTAATTAAATAGTATTTGTTGCTTTGCAAAGTTTTTCTAAATAGCTTAAATATTTAATTTTATTATTGTTTAACGAGACGTTTAAGAAGGCAAAATGGTACGTACTCAAGCCGACAAAGTAGCAGCTATCTAATAATTGGTGAATCTAGAAAGAATCTCCATGAAGCGGAACGTTTATTTAATGAGAGATACCTAGATCGCCCCATTTCGAGAACTTATTTGAGGAAGCTTCTTCACAAGTTTGAAGCAACAGGTAGTGTTCAAGATGCCAAACGATCTGGTCGACCAACATTTAGTGATGATAAAAAAATTGATATAGTTGCTGAAATGGTAGTAAACCATACTTCTTTTTCAACTAAAGTTGCGTCTATCTGTGGAGTAAGTAAAAGTACAGTACAGAGAGTGTTGGCTAAAAATAAATTTCATCCATACAAGTTTAAAATGGTTCACCACCTTTCGGATGACGACCCCGACAGAAGACTCGAATTCTGTGAATGTATGACAGATAAAATTAGTCAAATCCCACATTACACAAAAACAATTTGTTTCAATGACGAAAGTACTTTTTGCCTCAATGGAAATGTGAATACACAAAATGTAAGGTATTGGAGTTACACAAATCCTCACACCTTCCGTGAACAACACCCAATTTCCAGAAAAAGTCAATGTTTGGGCAGGTATTTTGGTGTTGGTCCTGTCTTCCTAAATTCAAATTCAAGCGGTGACGTGTATCTGGAGATATTACAAAATGCAATTGAGTCGTTAATTCTTGAAATTCTGGAAGATAATCCAGATGAATTTGGCCATCTGGAAATAACATTTCAACAAGATAGATCGGCCGGCGAAGTCCTATAGAATGGCCACCTCGGTCACCAGATCTGACACCATTAGATTTTTTTCTATGGGGGTACTTGAAATCCAAGGTTTATACTACGGCACCAGATAGCATTGGCGTTTTGAAAGAAATAATTATTGAAGAATGCAATGCAATTTCAGCTGACACATTCGAACGAGTACAAGAGTTTACTAATAGGATGTATTACTGTCAGGAAGTAAACGGAGCACATTTCGAACACTTGCTATGAGAATCCATTGTTGATATTTGATTAATTAAATTTAAAAAAATAGTTTCAATAATTTTGGTATTTATTTAATTTATCCTTCAAAATCAGTTTAAGCCCAAACAAAATTAATATGGCTATGTAGCCAGTGTCAATGCCTTTCAAACGAGATATCACTTGCCATAAGATCCTATTTAAAATTATGGGCCAGAGTGGCACTGTGATGTCATCTATTACTATTACGTCACCTGTTACCATTCGTACAAAAGTTTACAACACTTTATTTTCACCCTCCAAATTTTATTAATTTGAGTGTAGCCGTTCAAAAGATACGAGGGGGGGAGGGGACTTTTGAATAGCACTGTATGCTTTCCGCCGCCTAACGTCGGACAACAGATAAATACAATGATAATATTTCCTTCCCCTTTTTCAAATACACAATGTAAGAATATTATCATACATAATAATTGTGTTTACAATTGTATTTATTTTCTTGGGTTTGTTAGTCTGAAAGCAAATTGAACTCGGGACTCGGACAGTATTCTTGAGAAAATAAACTTTAGTCCGCTATTAGACGGAATTTAGGTATCAAATGTCAGCCGTCCGCCACTGTGGCCCTCAGGACTATGGTAAAGTAGATGTGTAATGTAATGTTCCGCCGCACTTGCGCAAATTATAGCTTTTTCGGCGGATTTCTGTATATTTGGTATAAACTTCCGATTGCGGACCTCCACACTGAATAATAAAAAGCAAATTAAATCTATAATATGGCAATCCTAATCGTTGTACATTGAACCTATAATTACTTAAATGTTCTAGCAACCAATACAATCTTCTCGATCCCTCTATACAGGAGGTGTGTCGAAATAATTATTGTTAATTATAACAAGTTACCTCACTTGCAAATATATTCTCTAAAATTGTGCACTATTTATTTTAACATGCTGCATGTAATAGAAAACAATAATGCATAGATTGAAGAAAAAGAAAGAATACATTTACAGAACTTATGGGAAGATTCAATCAATAAAAAGAAAAATAGAATTCAATTCATTTTACATGCAATTCAAGATCATCATTTGAAGCTATGCAATGAGGTGAAGATTATACAGTTAGATTGGCAATAATGTCTTGATTCAATGATCTGGATGTATTCACTCAAGTTTTCTTATCAATCCCAGCTTTTTATTGACATTGTTTTGTAAAATATGAGGAATAAGTGATTCGAAAACTTTTAATATAGCAATTGTACTGCTTTATTAAATAATCAAGACATTATACACCTATCAAAGGTATACGGTACCTTTTTCCCTCGCCTTCCCCTCGCTCCTTTTTCACCAGGAGCTCCTGGAGGTCCTAGTGGTCCTGGTTCTCCCTTTTCACCTTTTAAAATATTTTTTAAAGTAATACATTAATTTGTAACAAAAAATTTTGATGTTCTGGGATAACGTACCTATCTGTTAAAAATATTTCTTATTCTATTAATAACAATAAATAAGAAGTTTCATAGAAAGGAGAAAAAAAGTTACCTGGTGGTCCGGGCGGACCAGGAGGTCCTTCAATAATGCCCGTCGGGAACTGGTCACCGGTAAGTGTCGTCGTAAGTCCTCTTTCACCTTTGTCTCCTTTGTCTCCCTGAAATATAAAAATAAGTTGATCATTTGAAACGATTTATATAAAAGTGGTAAGAGATATGTTAAATGTGAGTTAGTCCAACTACATATTTATATTATTTCACAACATTTTTACAACATAGAAACATAAACTAGGCGACTCAAATACTAAGTTGAAAATCCCGTCTTTAAGTTATGCTATTGTGAATATTTCTCCTACTAGATTGGTTTTGGAAAGGAATCTCCTTAAATTTTAGTATAAACAATATTCATATTTTTGTAGTATTTACAAGACTTTTTTGGTTGAAAATATACTTTTTCGAAAAATTCATGACACTGTCATTTTATCAAAAATCTAAGTTGACCAGTCGATTTCCCGTCCAGAAAAATTCTACTCCACTATTTTTTTGCATTTGGGACAATTGTCAATAAAGTATTTGTGAATTATTCAATCATCTGCTGAAGTTAATTTAACAAAATTGAAGTTTGATCTGTAATTGTCTTTAAAGATCAATTGAAGAAGTAAAAACTAGCAGGAAGCCGACGAAAACTCTTTGGTTATAGCGTATTTCAACTGAATATTCCTACTGTTACCTTTAAATTTATTAAATACTGCCAATTAGTTTACAAAAGTCCCTTTAATTAAATAAACGATACGAATAACATTTCAAATAGATACATTTTTATTATGATTTTATGGATAAAATTAAATATATTATGTTGAATAAAAATACCACATACTATCAACCTACCAACTAGATTTTGCTCCATTCATTTTAATAACCATATTATGTACTAAATACTGACAAATCACCAGATAATTATATATCATACTACCATTTATAGTTTAAAAGCCTGAGGATAATTTAATGATATTAATTTTAAAACGACTGTATCGGAACTAATATCCATAATTTATTATTTCATTTTCATTTGGATTTTGAAAGAGAATTTTTTTCACATTCAATTGGCTTTATCATTGATTTTTTTTAAGAATGGGGTGTTAAATTTAACAAAAATATGATGTTTTCTCAATGTTAATAGTAAGTGGTGACTAAACCATAATGGAAAATCAATTGTTTTTTTAATATTTTTACTCTCACAAGGTTTTTATGTCGATTTGAAATTTCAACTTTTGAATCATATAAATAATCCGCCATTTATTCTTTGACGTAGATACATACACTAAAATTGAAGTGCAGATTATCTGAGAAACCTTTAGATAAATAGGTATTTTAAGTTTACCATTTTATGTAAATATTTTCATGCATAACTGGATATTACTATGTATCCGACGATTATATCGTTCCAGAAATCACATTTCGACATTTTCTTTTGTCATTATAATATGACTGTATATGTTTGTACGTATTCATTACCATTGCTCATTTTTAACAATAAAACATTATTGGGGTTTCTGACTATTATTTCATAATACTCTGTCTCAAATAATTCAATGGTCTCAGGATTCCATGTCAGCAAAAATTTAGTGGCGCTCGAGGCATTGTAACTATCAAATTTTTATCATTTGAACCATGACACAGTGCCACTAGACGAAGAGCTGCCGTTCGCTGTTTGGCAGAAAAATTTTGGCCATAAACGTCAAGCTCGAATAAACTGTAAACAAAACCAAAACACTCATAGACTTCGACAGTTCTTCAAACTTCAAATTCTAATGGCCTTTTTGTAACTGAATATTCCAATTCATAACTTTATCTTTAGTGATATGACGTATCTGTAGTGAAAGTTGCAAACATTTAGGAATTCTTAATTTCAAGTTTTCTCCTAAAATATTCGGCTTAAGAAATTCTTCACATTTTTTTGCATTTCACTTCATAAACCATAGTTGAGATGGTAAAAAAACTGAAAGTGAGCAATACATTTTCCAGTAATATCATCTAAACCGGTTAGCGACCGAACAGCAGAGAGACAAAAAATCTTGAAGAAACTTGGACATGGAACACTCTGTACCTATTCTATTTCATCTTCTAGTCTGTCGCAAGCTGTTTTGCCATGAAAAGATCTGCCTAAATACTTCTCCCTTAGATATAGCCGAGTCTGGAAAGAATATAAGCATGACGACCATATCAGACCAAAGAGGACTTCCGGTGCTCCAAAAGGAGCAATGCGATGAGACTGATATCTAAAAAAAAATCAGGAAAGTCCAATTTTTGTTTCAAATGACTTATGTACGAACACCTTTCCGTGAAATGTGTACCGATATGAACAGAATTATTCAGTAAAGCAAATGTTTCCCAAGAATAAGCTACTGCCACCTTGTTAGAAATATTGTTAGTAACAAAATTTTTCTACGCCCTGTATCGACTAAATTGAACTTACTGGAATACCGGATACACCTTTACTTCCATTTCTACCTGGAATACCCTGCGGGGAAAGATACACAGACTTACAAATTTTGACTAACCAATGGGAATAGGTATAATGATTACAAAATAAAAAAAAGTCTCACAGGTAAACCCATATGTCCCGGAAGTCCTGGATATCCTGGAACACCCATTGTGCCTATAGAACCTCTATCTCCCTAAAAGTTCAAATCAATTGGATCGATAAGATATTACTAAGGATAGTGTTTGTCTGAAATTTATTTTAAATCGTTTGGTTATACCAATATTATCTTACCTTTGGTCCAATCATTCCGTCTAATCCAGGAGGTCCAGGTGGGCCCATAGGTCCTGGATCCCCACGTTCACCTGAAGGTCCTGGTTCGCCAGTCATGCCTTGTCGTCCATCATGCCCAGGCATACCTTCAGATCCTGGAGGTCCGGGTGGTCCTGGTGGTCCAGGTTCTCCAGGTTCACCCTAAAATGCCATTAGTTATGTAGATAAATGAGTAGTGGATACATTCAGCATTGTTAAAAGTGAGTCCATTTTATTTCTTTTTTCATGAATATAATTAATATATTTTCTTCAAAACCTGACCATGGGGTCAATCACGTTCATTTTTACGGGGTCTCCAAGTAATTTCAAAAATATCTAACTCTTATCTGGAGACTATACTGAATGTTTTTCGAACTTGATTTGAAAACAAATCTATTGCAAACAGTATGACAAACAAAAAATATGTTGTGTACAGCTCTAATTATGTTTCCCGACTTTGATAGCAAATAAAAGCAAAAGTTACGATTCGACACCAATAACCAAACACTGTTACCAGATATTTTCGTACTCGATAGAACGAAAACAAAAAACCAATTTATTCAGCAATAATTTTTGATATGTATCCGTCGCTGTGATTACACCTGCTGTTGTGATAGTTACTGCATTGCTGTTCACGTTGTATTGGACGTAAATAATAAGAGTTTATCTTTGCTGTGATAAAACAGATTGTTTTTTTAGAAATGCCGCGATATTCAACGTTAGAAATGATTTTAGGTGTAAGTGTACTACACCCAAAGTGTATTTAATCTATATGTTTCATTGGTTTGCTTATAAACGGTGTATCTTCAAATATTTTTTCGAGGATCTCTTCTGTTTCCTAATATACCGGCTGAGCAAATGAGAAGAGGAAGATTACTCAAGTGAATCTCCCGACAAGCTTTTATATCACATATATTATTAAATGTAATAACAAGGGATTTAAATGGTTTCGATATCTACAAGGGTGTTTCAGAACCTCTCTCAGAGCATTTAAATGGAAGCCTGTTTATAAACTTTTTTCACAAGTTCTCTTATTGAATGAGATAAAGGCGCGTTCTCACTATAAAATAGTCGCTTTTTATTGATCAACTAAAATCGAATCAATTTTTGGTTCTCATGTTTCAACGAATGTGGAACGCAAAGTTGAAAGCAAAAGGGCGACTTACGAGGTTGTCCGTGCGGCAGGCTTATTCTGTAAAAACAACAATTATTTTGCAACTAGCAACCGTTGCACAACGGTCGCGCAATCAGTCGCAAAATTTGATATTCTGTAAGGTAGTCGCGTCTCAATTGCTGGTTGCTGTCAAGATGCACTTTTACGTCATAAAACTAGCGCCACTTGCAATCTGATAGCAATCAACGTAACTTAAATTGACTGTAAAATCAGCTGATGAACAAAGACAAATGTAAAAAATATTTAATATGCATGAAAAACCAAGTAAGCCTACGAAACAGTGCCTTATACAACTAAAAGCAGTTGAAAATGTTTTTCCAAATACTTTTTTAGATGATTTGTTTAAAAAAATATATACTTCTAGGTATTTTTTGAGATGGGTCATATAGGTAGGCGCAAAATGTCAACGTTCAATCCTTGAATATTTACATGAAAAAAATCACATAATGGTGAAATGTGGGTAAATATATAGGAGAGTTTAAATACTTGAGTAATGAAAAAAAGATTTCAAGTCAATTTATTTTTTCATTCATGTAAAAATGTGGGTAGGTATTTCTTTTTCAAGAACAAACATGTTAGAAACATCATTTGATAGATATTTTATTCTTAAAGGGCATATAAATCACACCATCATAGCCTAAACAAAAATTAACTTTTAGTGATTGTTTATGTTAAGAGAATAAAGATAAGAGTGTAGGTACCTAGCTATCTATGGCATCTGCCTTTAGAAAGAATTTTTATTTTCTCTCATTTTTAAATAGTGCAATAGGTACCTAGTGAATACATCAGTTTTGAATTATTGTGTCTTTTGTGGTTGTACTTATCCTTTTATTAATTAGGTGAGTAAAATAATTTGAGAATGGGTACTGCTACTATTAATTGTTTTGAGGTACATAGTACAGAAAATAGGAGAAAACAGAGTTTTCAATAGCCAGTTGGAAGAGTTGATTGACTAGCAATCACAATTATAGTAGTTGTAGTTGAGTTGTTTGATAATTAAATCAAGTTTTCTCAATAGAAATAAGAGGTAAGTAATAAATTATAACATTTTGTCCCCCTCAGAAAAGTGGACACACCTACTCTAATATTTAATAACAATTACTAAATACGTAAAAACAAATAATAACTATTATCTCTTTCATTACTAAGTACAAATAAAAACTTACCTTTTCTGAGGGTAGTTATTAAGTCCATTAAATTACTATTTGTACAAATAAAACATGTTTATCATTGACAAAATGTTATAATTTATTACTTCTATTTCTATTAAGAAAACTTGATTTTATTATCAAGCAACTCAACTACAACTACTAAAATTGTGATTGCTATTCGACAGTTGCAATCGCTGTTTGCTGATTGGCAAAGCCAATTGATGTATATTGTATACACGATCGTTGGCACGTGCCAATAAGCCAGTCGTGTGCCAATGAAAATCGCGATCTCCTTCAAAGGAAGCCAATGAGAACGGAGAGTGGGAACGTACCTCTGAACTCTTGCGGCTTCAATCTGTCTGCTAGTTATCACGTGCTTTCAAATGAAGTGGACGAACCAGAAAGTTAACAATTTGATACATGTATACCGGAATCATCCTGTTCTATGAACATTGTGCGACTAAAATAATTGAATGCCAACACGTTTTTACAGTCGCTGGCATTGCCAACGGCAAATCGCGGCATAATGTGGACGCGCCTCAACGCGATTTTTGTTTTTACTAGTGCTGACCTAGTAATACAAATTATATTTGTGGAATTTCCTTTTTTATGCTAATGAAATACCAGATATTATTTTGACATCGTATTCAGTGACTGAGCTCATTATGGAACACTCTGTACAACAAGAGATGTAGATAATGTTAAATTGGGTTTACTGGCCGAGAAACGATCAAACTGTTGTTACGTGGGAAGAAAAATAAGTGCTAAATAGAAAAGACGATTAGATACGATCTGAAACATAAACTTTAAAGACTGTGAGTTAATAAATCGACGTTTCGTCACTCATTAAAAGGAACGTCCGCAGGCGAGATGTTGATGATGACGGTAACAGAATATATCGAACATTAATTAATTGGAAAATTCAGTACGTCAATCAAACCAGAGGTGAATTTCGATTTGATTTTTGCAGTGGTAAGGAAGTTTGAAAAATTAGAGACATCGCGTATATTAACTTTATAGGAAATATTATGCTGCATATTAACGGTTTTAATAAACTTGGTAGTATTAAAATTTCCCTTGATACGAAGATACGCTGGATAATCGTCTGATCACTATTAAAGAAGTTTATGAGAAAAATGCTGTCAAAAAATTGGAAGTTGACCATGGAAGCTTTGAAAACAGTTTTTCGAACCCACGGAATACCCTGCGAAATAGTGTCAGATTGTGGCCTTCTATTCACCTTTTTTGAATATAATCACTGTGCAGAAAAATGTGGTTTCGAATCACAAATCACAAACTGCAGCCCACACTACCCAAAATGGTATGAAAGCACAATTCAAACTATAAAAGGCCTAATAGAGAAAGCAGCGAGAAGTGGTTGAAATGAATTCCAGGTCTACAGTCCAAACATCCTTACCATCTCCATCAGTAATGCTCATGGGAAGAAAACTCCGCGGTAAATAATAATTTGCAGCCACTTTTCGAGACTAAAACCACTTGTGAAAAACTATAAGAACAGCAAATAATAGTATATCAAGTACAAGTGTCAAAAACGAGGGGCTAAAGATGTCTTACATAATCAAAACGCCAAAAGGTTTAGTGTTGCAAAGAAACAGAATCCACTCGCGCCTAGATAATTTTCCTAATTTTCATGATAAGGATGAAGCTCAAGCGATGACCGGAAGATTTTTTAGATGGAAGTAGCTCTAGTACAGCAGAGAAAAACAGCTCAGTGGAAAAGCAGTGAGGGACTAGAAGATCCGGTAGAGCCTGAAAGAGTTAAAACAAGAGGCGGATGGTGCATCAAAAAACCAAAGAAGTTCTTTAAGAGGGACATGTTATGTGAAGATTTAGATATTTTTTATACTGCTAATGTCAATGGCATGTCAGTTAGCATGTCAGGTTCTTTTTTTGGATGTTTTGGGAATAAACCGTTTTTCGGCATATGCTGATCAATGGAAATAGTTTACGACGAATACGTGTATTAGCTTTTGCAATTGATTTTGGACAAACTTTCTCTACTTTGCCATAACAGCGAAAATAATCAAGTGATTTCAAGTACGGCGTCAATCCAGCTAAATGTGACCATAGCCTTAGAATTCTCTATTATTTTTTCTCAAGTTATACATATCGATTTGTTATAAAAAATATCTGGAAGAAACATGGATAAACGACAGCTTAACGATATAAAGTATTGCATGTACGGGGGTTGTTCTTTAAATTTTCCATACAGTATGCGAAAACTCTTTCGAGTCCATTCCATTCACATAAGTACGACAAGGAAAATATGAGCAAAACTGCTTGAAAGAGAGAGAAGAATAATTGTGGGCGTATCTAGTTTTAGATAATTTTTCAAGGCTTCATCTTCTGGAGACTGGAACCTTTTACCAAGCAGTAAATTCCTTATTTTTGGAAAAGTAATAGCTCGTCAGGACTTAGACCAGGACTGTCTGGAGGGTGTTTACTTGATTTAAAAACCCAATTGTTTTTCGAACTGTGAGGGAACTTGCATTGTCTTGGTGTTGGAGGCTGGCTTTTCAAAACTCTGCAACTACTTCCGTCAGACAAATAAATATGTACCAGGCAGCAGTAACAGTTCTTTTATTTTGCAGAGGAATTATTGCTTCATGAGCGCTTTGAAGACAAATTTAATGTCGCCACCATCTTTTTGAAAACACTTCGAGGACGGATAACTGTCGTCGGTTTTGGTTCATCTTGGAACTCCCAAACAGTCAGACTGACGTTTATTCTCGAATTTATCGAAGTAAATCCAGGATTCATCACCACTGGCAATACTGCATATTTTTTGAATTTTCAGCGTTAAATCTATTTAGACTACTTTGAGACTTGCTTTCTGTTCTTCCGTTAACATATGCTGTAAGCAACAAGAGACTCATTTTTCACAGATAATTATTTAAGTAAAATAACCATTGAAAATTCAGTTTAGGTACAGCTTTGAGAGAAGCGGTCTAAAATTTTGGCGTTGAGTTAACTAAACACGACAGTTGATTTTGACATTTGATATTTGTTGACAAAGCGCTTGAAAGACAACCCTTCTATTTTATATTAGATTCATGCCAAAAATAAATTAATAAAATATCGTCATTCAGTTACAGTTGAAAAAAAAAACTTGAGAGGTGTCAAGGGACACCCGGATGGAACGAAGTTCCTTTCGATTAATTAGTGAAGGAATTGTACATACACACACGGAAACATTTATTTATATATACATATATATATATATATATATATGTACTCTGTCTGTCTATTCTTTCATACACGTCATAGATGCGCGGTACTTTGTAAACACAACAACAGAGTGTATATATATATATCTCTCCCTCTCGACTTCGTAAGCACAACAGCGTATAGGTTAGAACACGCACGGCTTGCTAAATACATACGTTCTGAAATTGTAATATTAAAATATGGTTTGTTTTTGAATTTATTAAAATTATGACGCGTACACTTGCTAAACACACAAAATGTGGAGATTATAATGCGTATGACTTGGTTAGCACAATAATAAAGAGAGGTTATAGTGCGTACTTGCTAAAAATACAAAAGCATTTATTATTATTATCTGTATATAATCGCACATTGCAGCATGTAATACCTTTCTTCGCATCTAATACACATGAGAGCTCATGGCAGCATGTGTTGAATGCCTTGATATAGACGCGTAGGTTGATGGTTCGCGCCCGGACTATGGTGAATTTTTTTTCAATTTATTTGCTTTCTATAAGAGAGAAAGATGCAGACAGAGAAACACGCGACGCCGCACAGCTTACAATAGCTTCCTATATCAAAAAGTGTCGTGACAACTTTTGGTAAGAATTTTATCCGTCTAGCCTCCTTTCACAACGCGCGATAAGGAACTTCGTTCCAATAAAAAGCTCATGAAAGAATTACTTACTTTTAAGGTAATCAATACCTCGCCAGAAATATTATGCCCCCTTTCTTGCAACCCCTAAAAATAAAAATAAAACATGCACTATAATTTTAAAACGAAATAAAACAAATAAAATAAAATGAAATAAATCATGTTCGAACTGCTGCTCTCTACGTCTACAGAAACATGCTAAAATTTGTATATATAGAACGATACTACGGCTGTACACCTAAAAAATCAAAAAAATCAAACCTTGACGGCGACAATTTCGGCATACCCCAAAGTTCCACCTCGCAGCGTTGTTACTGATCTTTTTAAAGTCTGAAAGATGGGTTTTAATTTTTAAATATACTTTATAAATAAGTTTGTGTAGTTTTGTGTGAATATGAGGAAGTAAATTTTTAAAACAAAAAGAATACATATTTTATATAAAACTTTTGTAAAATATGTCAACAATAATTATTACACAAAACTAGGTATATTCACAACTGCAACATAAAAACAAAAAAAGATGTTCTAAGCTCAGGAAGACTGATACTCACCCTGCCAGGCAGCTATATCAGAAGAAACAAAAAATATTTGATAACAAAGCCACTTTCTAATTGTTTTTGTACAGTTTCTGTGGTTAAATATTGGAGAGTGACACATACCTTGACAGCTTGAAGAACGTCTATGCCTGCGCTTCCTGTTTGGCCCTTCTGTCCTTTCTCTCCTTGTCGGCCCTAAAACATATAATTACTATTATTACTATCAAATACGTGGTTGATAAATAGTATATTATACAACGATTATACACCAAGGTGGTGAAGACTATTATCATTGACCGAGCGGCATAAGGTGCGAGGTTTATAAATGTCTTCAGCACCATGGTGTACCGGGTAGTCCAATAAGCCGATCTCTCGGCTATATATCAGAAACTATCCATGTTATAACTTTAGAGAAAAAAATTCCTTGGGAAAAGTGGACTAGAGAAATTGTTGGAAATTACTTTCAAGTTTCTAGGTTAACCGCTAGGGGGCGAAACCTGTGAAGAAAAATTTAAAAACCAGTTTTTTGTGAAATATGCCCAATTATACCCAGTGTTAAATAAGTAAACTAAAAAAAGACCTAAATTTCGCACAAATTTGTTTAATTACTTTTTATTCTATTTTTCCAAATAAACGGTGGGGGAAAGTCATAGAGATAGTAATAAGGGAGGAGACGAAGTCACGTGATCTAAAGCGTACTCGGTCAGCCATTTTCGTGCCACGCTAATGTCAAAGTTATTTTTAAGTGTCATTGGTGCTGTAAATTACATTTTTGAAGATACTTTTGTTTCAATTGATTGACTAAAATGATTTCTTGTGCTGTTAGAAGTTGTACCAGTTGAGACGGCGTGGATACTAAGAAATCTTCGGGAATAACGTACCACAGGTAAGATAAATAATATGCAGTGGTGTATTACAAATATTTCAAACATGAGTCTGTTACACAGTAATAGTTTTAGACTATTGTAGTTTTGGTGCTAATTAAAACGTTGCATTTGGTATATGACAAAATCACGTCGCCATGAGGCTTGAAAACTTACGTTATAACTGAACCAATCAATATTAAAAAGGAATCACTGCATTACATTGATTATCAATACTAAAAATTCATATATCGAAAAATATCAAATCCGGTTCTGTGCAGAAATACGTTGCGTACCATACTTAGCCACGCCCACTGATTCCACATGTACATATGGAACCTAACACTGGATGTCGTCTCCTTCCTTATTACTATCTCTATGGGGAAAGTGGATAAATTCCTATAACTTTGGTTTGAATCAACCGATTTTAACGAAATTAGTGTCAATAGAAAGAGTGTAGATGAATTAATTACATCTACTATAAAACAATGGAATTTAGTTTTAATTGTCATAGGTAGAGGGTACTTTCGAATGAAAAAAATTAAAATTTATTTTCTTTAACACCTAATTATTGTGAATTATAATGGAGCTGGATTAAATTCTCAACAAAACGGCGCAAACCGCATGTTGATAGCTTTTGTCGAACTCGAGATATAAATAAAAACGCATAAACATAAAATGAGTATAGTATTGACACCCTGTATTATAACTCAAAATTAAACATGGGAAAGAAAGATCATACAGATATCTTGGTCATTAAAACTTGATGTCCAATTGAATGTTCAAATTGTTTTTCATCGTTTTCCACACAAATATGTAATCTAGCACGCTTTGACATGTCTGTTGCTTAAATTGCAGCTGTTGATATACTATTTATAGCGTTTCTAATGAGCTGACGCATGTCGTCTCGCGTGGTTGGTGAGTTTGGTAAGCTAAATCCTTCAAACTTCCCCACAGATAAAAGTCCAGACATATTAAGTCTGGAAATCTAGCTGGCCCTGAAAATATACTTACCCTTCCAATCCACCCATTTGTATAGCTTACATTCAAATAATCTCTAATTCGTCTGGAAAAGTGCGCAGGACACCCGTCATGCTGTAATATCATACCTCATGTTTGTAAGGAAATATCTTTCAATAAAAAAGACAACCAATTATCCAGAAAATCCAAATATGTATCGCCATTTGAAGTTCCAAGAAATATGAACCTGCGATCTTTCCGTCAACTATACCACACCAAACATTAAGACTCCTTAACTACCTTGAAGCTGCACTTCCTTTACCCAGTGCGGATTTTCTTCAGATCAATAATGCTTATTATGCACCACCACCCGCACTATTAAGCATAGCCTCGTCTGCACACAAAATTTTTGACATGATATTCGGTTATTCCATTATATCCATTCCATTATTCCAGTTCCATTATAATTCAGAATAATTAGGTGTTTCCATTAAACATTCTTAAGGAAAACAAATTTTAATTTTTTTCATTCGAAAGTACCCTCTACCCATGACAATTAAAACTAAATTCTATTGTTTTATAGTAGATCTAATTAACTCATCTACACTCTTTCTTTTGACACTAATTTCGTTAAAATCAGCTGATTTAAACCAAAGTTATGAGTATTCATCCACATACACTTTCCCACTTCCCCCACCCTTTATTTGGAAAAATAGAATAAAAAGTACTTGAATAGATTTGTGCGAAATTTAGGCCTTTTTTTAGTTTACTTATTTAACACTGGGTAAAATTGGGCATATTTCACAAAAAACTGGTTTTTAAATTTTTCTTTACAGGTTACGCCCCTTAGCGGTTAACCTAGAAACTTGAAAGTCATTTCCAGCAATTTCTCTTGTCCACTTTTCATGAGGAATTTTTTCTCCTAAAGTGTATGAATAGTTTCTGATATATAGCCGAGAGATCGGCTTATTGGACCACCCGGTACATTCATACTACCCAAATTTGAAACAAAAATTAAAAATAATTCATAAACCCACCACGACAAGCGTTTACTCCGTCGTCTGACTGACAAGTACACTGTCAGTTTTCGATATATTATGAACGTACTCGTTATGTCATCAGTCATTTTTATTCAAATAATTTTATCCTAATAGGTAATTTCAAGCAGCAAATATGTTAAAGATAATCTCCCGGATATACAAAATTATGTTGCACAAGTTTTTGTTGAACTACTATCCCTGAATTCTCAAAATATTTGAATTTGTCCATTATTGACCTAGGTTAATAATAGAAAATATTAACCACTAATAGAGAAATTCAACTTCTTAGTGGGCTAGAAGCAATAATTGTCATTTTCACAGCTATATAGTAGTGAAAATTAGTAGTAGGATTGTCAAAAATTATAACTGGTGACATTTTTTCCACTTTCTTAATAGTCCCTGTGTCATTGTATTGATCTGTAAATTTTGATAATATACTTAAACGGTTAGATTAACAATTTTGTGGTATAAAATTTGATTATATTGCATTCCAATCGTGTTTGTTATTTTGGTATTTGAATATTGATAAAATATATCTCTAATTAATGCGTATTTTGAATGGAAAACAATTTTAATTACAAAATTTTGTAGCTGGTGCTTAGTGGGTATTTAAAAACAAACCTACCGACAGTTGTTATAAAACCATATTACTTTTAAATTGTCCATTTGCAGGTTTTGTGTTACAAACCGAACAGTAAAATTGAATGTGTATCGTTTGACACTCTATTTAATTCAGGGTGTTTTGATTTTGGTTGATTAGTTATGTTCGCTGTTACAATATTTTTGAGTTTTTTATTTTGTACAATAAAAGTGAAATCCAAAAAATTTGAAATGTCTTTAGAAGAATAGATTTATCGGATTAAATTCGAATCAAAAATATTATTAACTGCTATTTGTTTTATGATATTTAGTTCTTTGTTGTAATTGTCAGTATTTATTTTCATTTCAATTGAGAGGTTTATAGCAGTGAAGATGATTTAATTATGGGCAACCCTCTCAGTCCCCTTTTATCAGAAATTTTCATGGATAATATGGAAAAAATAATTCATAAACACCCCCTTAGTAAAAAATTTGTGAACTGGCACCGATATGTATACATTTTAGCTTGCTTCACCGGCACTCTCACCAATGCACTCTGCAAAATCATGAAAAAATAATAAATAGAAGACTCCTTTGTACATCAGAAGACAGAAACCTATTAATAGCAGAACAAAGCGGTTTTCGCCAAAATAGATCAACAATAGATAATCTCATCGATTTGGAATCCGAGATCCACGAATCTCTTGCAAATAAGCAAGATTGCGTTGCGTCGATATAACAAAAGCATTCGATACAACATGGCGTCACGGCATCATCAAAACTCTTCATACATGGGGTATCAGAGGTAACATCCTAAAATTTACGCATAATTTTCTAGAAAATCGTTACTTCCGAGTCCGAACCAATAACACCACTTCATCACTAAAACAACAAACCAACGGTACTCCCCAAGGATCAGTTATTAGCTCAACACTAATTGCCATCAACAATATTCTAAACCAGCACTCCAAACTAGTTAAAGGTAGATTGTACGCTGATGACCTGATAATATTCTCCAAAGGTAAGAACATCCACTCAATTCAGAAGCACATCCAAGAATCTCTGAACAAACTACAAAACTGGTCTAAACTCACAGGCCTGCAATTTTCAATAGAGAAGACCAAATGCATACATTTTTCCAAAAAACATAACCCGATCTCTCCAGAACTAAAGCTTAACAACATTTTTCTAAATTATGTTGATAACATCAGATTTCTCGGAATGACTTTCGACAGAAAACTCAGCTGGAAATAACACATATTACATGTTAAAAAATCATGCCAAAATGGTCTAAGCCATATGAAAAAAATTTCAAGCAAAAGCTGGGGTTCCGACTATACCTGCCTAATACATATATATATATATAAAACTCTTATACGCTCACAAATAGATTACGGCTCTATAGTCTACGCGACAGCTAAGAAAACAGTTCTAAGCCATCTGGAAACAATACAAAACACAGCACTGAGAATAGCAACAGGAGCATTCCGTACAAGCCCAGTAAAAAGTCTACAGTGCGAAACCGGAGAACCCCCTCTACAGCTTCGGAGAAAATATCTTACTGCGTCCTATGCACTATCCATCAACCGAACCAACCCAAATCCAACATACAATAAAGTGATCACAAATCCACACAAAACCCTATACTCTACAAACAAGAAAGCAGATCCACCTTTCTATGTAAGAGCTAGTCAAATTCTCACCGAACTCCAAATCAAACTACCCATCCCATTCAACAAAATTAAATGCCCTCCCCCTTGGTCGATCAAGATTCCCTACACTGACATCTCTCTGTGCATATATAACAAATTAGAAACACCCCGTACCCTGATAAACAAAGCATTTGCTTCTCAACTTGCTAAATATCCAGAATATTGCCTCGCATATACAGACGCATCAAAAACCACGGACGGCGTAGGTGCAGCAGTAAACATACAAAACAGCACACTACAATTTAAGCTACCTGAAGCAAGCAGCGTATACACTGGAGAGCTATACGCCATTCTGCAAGCACTCATCCACATAAAAATAAAAAATATTCCAAGATCCCTCTTATTAACAGACTCGCTTAGTTCCATCCACACAATAAATCAACTTTATCCCACACATCCAGTAGCACTTCAAATTAAAGCCTAACTATCACACATTGAAAAATCAAATTGGATCGTGGAAATACTTTGGTTTCCTTCCCATATCGGAATAAAAGGAAATTACGAGGTCGATCGTAATGCGCGAGAAGCAATAATTAGTGAAACCGCGAGTGAAGTGCAAACGGTAGTGAACGACGACATAAAACCGCTACTTAATGAAAAAGTGCAGCAATTGTGGCAAAATAAGTGGCAAATATCCCAATCGAAACTACGCTATGTGAAACCGGAAGTAAAACCTTGGTCACAATTAATAAACAATAGATCACTACAAGTTATCTTAACTAGGCTACGGATAGTACACACTAGACTTACCCATAGCTATATATTTAGTGAAAGTGAACCCTCTCAGTGCGAAATATGCAACACTCAGCTCACTGTTAAACATTCACTAATCGAATGCCCAAAGTTTGAACAATCAAGACAAAAAAATAACATAAGCAACACACTAGAAAATGAAAATGAAAAATCTAATTACGAAAATATTTTTAAATATATCAAAGAAATTAACATACTTACAAAATTATAAGTAATTTTTGTGTATATTTATATATGTATATATTTATGTCGCTAATTACCCCAGAGGTAGATTCGACTTTTTTGTAAATAAAAAAAAACCGGCACAACTAGACAATTAGATAACTTCATCACTTACATTAACTCAATTCATAAAAATATCAAATTTACCGTAGAAATTGTACAAAATAAGTCTTTAAACTTTCTAGACCTTACAATTTCGAATATAAAGAATAGACTTGATTTTTCTATATTTTACAAACCATCACATACAGACATTACAATTCATAATAGTTCGGTCCACCCATTCAGTCATAAATTAGCAGCTTTCAATAGTATGATGAATAGACTTTTAACAGTTCCATTAAATACTGACAACTATAACAAAGAACTAAATATCATAATACGAGGCTTGTTCAATTGAAATCCATCTTTGGTCCAGGAAAAATTTATTGACAAGTACAGTTACAAATAACTACCACTACAAATGTGGCACATATCCCACTGTTTTACCAACCGATGTATACCCTGCTTATAGAATTCTTGTGGCTGCTGCTGGAAGAATTCTTTCACAGCGTTTTGTACTTCTGCGTCCGACTGAAAACGGTTACCTTTTAACGCCTTTTTTAGTGGCCCAAAGATGTGAAAATCGCAAGGCGATAAATCGGGACTATAGGGTGGATGCTCTAATATCCTCCATTTCTTTCGTTGC
Source organism: Galerucella calmariensis (assembly GCA_910591675.1). NCBI lineage: Eukaryota > Metazoa > Arthropoda > Insecta > Coleoptera > Chrysomelidae > Galerucella > Galerucella calmariensis. Next base: position 26,343 of record CAJUYG010001720.1, on the reverse strand, counting down.
AGATTTTCTTTCACTACGTTGGCAACATGAGGCCGAGCATTATCACATTTGAACGGATTGTTAACAACAAACGCCATTTCAAAGTCACAATACTTAAAATCGCTGTCAAATATAAACGAAATAAACAAATCAGTGTGACGTTTGCATACACTACTAATGTTGGAAAACGTCAGTTGAATGATTACAATTATTTCCAAGGCTAACCTGACAAAAGATGGGTTTCAATTGAACAAGCTTTACACAAATAGCAGCTAATAATAATTACGATCCAAATTTAATAGACAATATCGAATAAAAAGATACTAAAACATACTCTAGAACAAGTATTTCCTTCTGATAAAAACAAAAATAATCAATTTAAAAGCTTAACATACTTTGGAATACCATCCTTAAAAATCAAATCATTCTTAGAAACTTTAGACTTGAATATTATTTGCTTTAAAACCGATTACAATTTATCCAAATTCATTAAAAACAACAAATCTAAATCTTCAAAATTGAACAAATAAATCAGGAGTTTATACATAGATTAAAATGTGGTAATGAAAACTGTGATAAAATTTATATAGGTAGAACTTTTAGAAATTTTAAAACTAGAATTTCAGAACACAAATACAAATTAGATTCCAACTACTCAAATCATCTATTAGAAAACCAACACACTTTCGATTTAAAGTTTGTAATTTTGCACATAGAACCTAAATCCCTCAAATTAAATGTTTTAGAAGCTCTTGAAAATAAAAACAAATATTCAAATAATCTTCTTAGGGACAAAATTATCAAAAATTCTCTCTTCTTAAACCTTTTTACCTAGAAATGTTCGCGTAAGATTGTTGTGCATGAATTTCTAGGTAAACTTGTTAAATATTTTAGTTAATCCCATATTTAGACACTTTCTGCTTTTTATTTCCATGTAAATAAATTATAATACTTTTGTCAATATCCATAAAATTCCGTATTAATGCAGTGTATAAGTTAAAAAAATTTCATTACATCATTATACCTCCAATCGTTGCGAAAGCTACTGTGTTAGCGAAACGCGTCGCAAATATGTATTGAACTTAGAAAAATTAAATTGTTTTATTCCATCAATGTTTTCAAGTTGAAGTTAATATAGCAGTGTGGAATTTTATTTTAAGTTTTCTGTCATTGGTCCACAAGACAAATTAAACTGTGGTTTTTGTTTTATAAACGGCACGGACCCAAGATGAAATAAATTCAAAACTTTATTGTTATTAGACAAATGAGCGACATAAGAATTTGCGACTCTCTGGGAATGCCAGCATCAGCTCCATTAACGTCCGGGATGCATTCTGCACATACAAACCAGATAACGTATGAGGGTAGCAACGAAAAATTCCAGTTATTCTCGTTACAGTTACATTTGAAATTGATTGAGCAAGCAATTTTGTTAACGTATGCCCTCAAAGTTTTGTCCGCAAAATACGAAGTTGATTTTGCTAACAAAAGCCATTTCAACGACAGTTGGGTTACTGAAGTTAATTGCAATGTACTAGTAATTAAAAGAAAAATCATTTGAAATTTAGTTGAGCAGATGTCTAAAGCCCAAATAGTTCCACTAATTGGAAATAAAAAGATAAAAATAAAATAAAGAAGGTCAACATACTGGAGTGTTATAAAAAGTCCCATCTCGATGAGTCGAAACATAACAAATAAATATACATATGTGATAGTTGAACCTGCAAAAAAGCGGATTCTTGTGTTTTACGAACTGCAGAGGAGTTGGAGATATCACCAAAAGCACACAAAAATTTAAGACTTTACGATGCCGAACTCAAAAAACTCTGAGAAAGTTACTTCAATAAAATCATATATTTAAAGTTTTACATGATTTCCCCAAAAATATGCAAAGAGTCCCTTTTCCCTTCCACTTGCTTCACTTACAGAGGATCCAAAAAGTTATGTATCCAATAAACACAAAAATCTAAGACATTCCTAATCATTGAGATGGTTTATAAACTAGAATTATCGATGTAAACTTTCGGATCTAACATTTTGTATCAAGTTTATTTATTCAGAGTACCTAATACTGGGTGATCATTTGAATTCCGTATAAGCCAATAACTTGGAAACCGAGAAGCGGTTTTGACTGAACGACTTAAGGAATTGAAATTTTTTTTCACGTTGTTGCCATTTTATTATTTTTCCCCAGACTCTAGGAAAAAAGTGCTTTTTGAAGATCAATAACTGAGATACTTTAAATCAAACACCCTGTAGGTTTTTAAACCGTCGGATGGGGTGAAGCTTCTACTTTTCAAAAATATATAGTTTAATAGCAATGTGAGGTGTTCTTAAGAAGCAGATTATCTTTAAAAGATAGACTACATTTCCTTGACTATGATTACGCAGTAATTCTACAGTGTTTTCAGGCGAAAATTCTATTCACGACATATGCAAGTACGACAAGGAGAATATTAGAAAAACTACTTGAAAAAGAGAGAAGAATAATAAAATTGTGCGCAGTCAGCGATTGGTGTGTGTTTAGTGTCCCCCATTTTAACCGCTGTTGTCAAATGTACTTATCTGTAAAAGTTATTTCTAATTTTTGTCGGCTACAATGTTAAATACTAATAATTGTTAAATCGAAAGCAGTGTATAGATTTTATTTATTGCAGAATGTAATTTGTTCAAATTTTTTTTTGAACCATATCATTTCATTCTTATTTGTGTTGATCTCACTTATTTTTCAAAAGTCAATAATATCACCAATCTCGATTATCTCCCACTAAATACGGCGTTATCCCGTGTGAAAAGTCAAATGCAGAATGAGTTATATATTACTTAAAAAGTACCAAATATTCTAAGCTGGCAACGCTGCTTTCATATCAGATTGAGCTGGAACTGAACACACGCCTAACGCCGAACAATAATTATTCTTCCCACTCTTTGAAGTAGGTTTTCTCATATTTTTCTTGTCGTACTTGAGTATCGTATGACTCGAATATTATTTTCGCGATCTGTATATTATATATGTCATAGTATAATAAATCTTTTGTAAAACCTCACAAAACGATTACTGTAAGTGAACTGAATCCAATATTATGATTGTTTCTTTTAATTTTATTATTATTTATAATGGATAAAATTTACAAAGGGTGAATTTAATATTGAACAGAATGACAATAATTTATTAATTCATACAAACTATAATTCGACAGCTAAACTTGTTTTTTATTCCAATTTATTATAACATAGAAAAAGATTGTACCAACTTCAACAAAATCATACTTACTGGTTCTCCTTTAGGGCCATCAAGTCCTATTGGTCCCTGAAAAAAATAAAATTAAAATGTTGTTTTATGTATATCCAGCTTTTTGGAAACGCAAACTGTCACATTATCTGTCACTATTACTTTACCTCCAAAACAAATTAGAACAATAATAAGAATTATTATCTTTGGGGTGAAACGAGTAGAGATGTTTTCTGCTCGAGTAGCATGACATAGGGTGAATAAGGGGAAATGTTTATCTCAGGCGCGGGGTGAATTTTCGGTTGGCTAGATGGCATATAGTAATGCACTTGAAATAAATTAAATTTTTGCCTGCGTAAAATGAAACACTGTTGCGCTATTCTGTAACATTTCACTGACAGGATTGTAGTCGGTACTTAGTCGATAATATTGTAGGGATTTTGAATATTTTCAGTTAAATCAAGCATAGATAATTCTAACAGTTCCTGAGTACTGGTTCTTGGCTTAACTTAAAAAATGCTGTATACAGAGTATACAGATAGGGATAGGGGATATATTTTAGTCATTCCACAAATTTGTCCAATAAAAAGCTGGATACTCTGTATACCCTTGAAAAACACTTGAACATAAATGCATTTGCACTGATGATGGTGCTGTATAGTTTTTTGATATCACATGACCTCCTTATTTTCGGGTTCATAAAAATAAATCTAGGATTCATCACCACTGAGAATACTTTATATATTTATGAGTTTTCTGTGTTGAACTGGTTTAGAATTTTTTGACACTAATAATTAGCAATTACTTAGAGTCAACCTGCTTCCTAACTATCCACTCCGACAGCTGAGCAGCACTAAAGGCGATACCCTCATATCGGATAACATCAAATCGGGTGTGGGAGTGTCGCAAGACTAGAGACTACAGTCTAGGTCTAGGTAGTCTTAATAGAGTGACCTTAGCCTGGGTACCAGGTCACCAAGGAATAAAAGACAATAGGAAGGCCGATGAATTGGCCAAGCAGGGAGGTACAGAGGTCATGATAGGACCAGAAGCTTCCTGTGGAATTGCTAAATGCCTAACTAAGGAGAGCATCCGCAAATGGATGAATAAGCAGACGTTGCGCTGGTGGTATGAAGCCCCAGGACAAAGGCAAGTTAAATCATTCCTTAAAAGCCCTTCGGCCAAACTGTCCCACGACCAACTATGTCAAAGTCGACAAACGACGAGGATGATGGTGGGAATGCTAACCGGACGTTGTAGGCTGAGGAAACATATGCACATAATTGGCCTAGCAGATGACAGCCTATGCAGGCTCTGCCAGGAAGAAGACGAAAGCGCGGAGCACATGCTTTGTGAGTGCGAAGGCCTAGCAAAGATGCGGTTTCACTTACTCGGGGAAGAAAAATCGAGTGCAGAGAGCTATGCAAGGGAGGCGGTATTCAGGCTTATAAGTCTAATGAAAAGAATAAAGCTGGAAATCGAGCTCTAAATATAGGGAGGACCTCAATAGATTTGCAAAGGTCGCAGTGGGATAGGACAAAGAGCTACTTCAATTATTCTAATCTAATCTAACAAATCCAGTATTTAACGAGAAACTAATTCCTTTCTGAATTGTGAATTTGTGAATTTCACTAAGGGTGACATGCCGATCTTTTTGGATCAGCTTACGTTGCCGTTA
>CAJUYG010001720.1:0-11454 GCA_910591675.1 Galerucella calmariensis | reverse complement strand
TGTGATGGGTCACACGACCTAGGTTGTTATTTTAAAAATTTCAAGATGGCGGCCGTACGCTAAGCACTTACGTCAAAAACATTTGACATTTGCTCTGAAATATGCAGAATAGAGTCTCATTCATCGTCCTAGAATTTCATAACTTTCCCTTTATACGTTTCAAAGATAATCTCTTGGATCGAGACTTTCCAGCAACGCTGTATAAATATCGTAAATAGAACCTCTCAAACAGCACGTCAGAAACAAGCAAACCCTTGAAAAGTATGGCAAAATTCATAGTGCTCCTCCAGTTTAAAATATATTTTCTGACACGAGTGTTTGTGTATCTGTCTGTGCGATATTCATTAAACTTAAAAATTTAAAATAAATATACTGAAAACTATTTGAAAATAGATCGTCTAACCTTTTGAGTACCTGTTATAATTAGCAATGTTGATCTAAGTCATGTTATACAGTCCGCATATGTTTTATCCTTACTACTTTTTCATCAAATTTCATCAAATTAATTAAAAATAAAAGTCAAGTTTTTGAATTTTGCATATTTTCTACATATACAATAAGTACATCTAGGTGAAATTTGCAATTTAAAATATGAATAACCTTAAATATGGCGGGAAAATTATAATCATAAAACTACTGTATTGGTTTTAAGAAATGAATTTTGGATTTATCTAACGTATCATTATTTTTAGCTGTCTATACATCTAACAGACTTCAAATCCTTCATTCTACTATATATTTTTACATCTCCAAAGATTTAATTTGGACTTAGGTCCTTACACATTAACTATTTATGTTATTGTGTTGTTCAGTTGACAAATGCCAATTCAATTTTGTAGATTCCAAGTCTTCGGTAAAATTTCCAAACATTGTCGTTAAAATTGGGTTCAGTAATCCGAATAATGTTTCTATCGTGACTACTCTTGTTTTCGGTGAGCTTATTGAACAGAAAGTGTTTAAATCTCAACCCATTATTAGAATTATTAGTCTAGACGGTGGATTAAATGAACTAATCAAAATAAGATCTGTCGATATGATGAAGGAATTATCTTCTCTAGCAACAAACACTTACAACGAAATATTCCATTACAGTAAATATTTTATTCATGTACTTTATGCACTGGCAAATTTACTTTCCTAATAAACAAACTACTAGTGGGACGTATCCCATGTAATATCCTGTTTAATTACCAATCGATTACCAGCGTTTAATTGACTCTTGCTCGCATCTCTTTCAGTTCGTAGCTTCGCAGAAGACTAAATAGTACATTAGTAGTTTTCACACAGAGCTGTATATTTATACAAGAGATACAGACGTTGACAAGGAATTATTTAACATAGCTCTGACATTAAATTATTCTTCAAACTAGTTCTCGTTTGATCCTCTAAAGTTAAAAATTCCAATAATACTTCAAATGCTGCTGGAATCCAACATAATTTCAAAAAAATCAAAAATGTCTTTCAGGGAGCTTCTTTTGACTTCAACCGTTTTGTGGAACTAGTAAAATGCTGTAGGTACACAGATTGCTCACAAACACACTCAGGCTCTGGTCTCGGTTTATAGAGTCGCAGAAAGAAATAACAACAGGCCAAGGATCCTATACGAATATTTTTCGAACAGAAATCAACATCATTGAGAGATTAGAGAAAACTATTCTCAAACATGGAACAATTAAAATTTTCTCAGACAGCCGTGCGATTTAAAATATATGTTTATATTTTACCGTGTGAGATCGAGGTTCGTATTAAACTGCAAAAAGAAAATCTATTCAATAGGAAGACAGACTTTCTTTGGTCTGGATCCAAGGTAATTCCGGTATGGATGGTATTGAAAAGACAGACCTCTTTGCAAGGTGGTTGATTCTAAGTGGTTCTATCGTATCAAAAGCTCTATCTCGATAACATTTACTAAACACACATTGGATAGGTACCTGAGCAGCATGAAGGGTTCTAGACTTCTGACGTAATTAACTAGGATTGGTTCATTCAAATGTAATTATAAATAATTAGAAGAATGTTTATGAAGGGTTATTAATCTTTGAAATCCATAACTATAGTCGTAGTAAACAAGGAAAAAATCTCTCAATAGTGACAGAAATGCGTCACAGTGACGTACTTGGAACTGAATATTGTTCGTATCTTAGAACATAAAATATACAGGAAGGAGTCTTATCACTCATTAGCTGTATAAAAAAATGTGACAGAAGTCGCCATTTGCAACACCCTAATTATGACTCATTTGTTAAGTTGACGTTTACTGACGTAGATTGTAGGCACGTTTTTTTACATCATTTATTCACCATTGGTTGAATGACGTCAGTCTCTGCTGCAACGACATGTTGGAGTCATCAGTGACACATAAAAAAACACAGTTGTTATTTAAATCATCTGACCACTGACAATATATTTCTAAGTTGATTGTTGTTATTAGCAGTTCATCTGATAGTTCCACTTGTGATTTTTTCAATTTCTGACGCTGTTAATAGCGCCGTCAATACCTTGTTATCACATTTTAAATTTATTTCTATTAACTCGTCCATTTCTTTGACTGCTTCAAAAAAATCGTTAGTTTTTTCAGGTTAAGCTGTCATTTTGTGAACCACCAACGTTATCCACCACCTCGATACAACGGTGGAATGGTTTGCAATTTTGGTTGATGCAACAGTAATAAATGAACACATCATTTCTTCAATCTACAATCCACCAATGAATATAAAAACGCAGTTGGTCGATTGGTGGATCTACCGGTGAATAAAAGAACATGCCTTGTTTATGAAGTTTTTTTGGTGAAAATAAGTTTAAACGAAAGTATTATCAGAAGTATTATTCTATATTCGTATTTTCATTGCTCCTAGACAATATTGTTTGTTTAGGACATAGGACAGCTTATAGTTTAATATTTAATACATTTCAATAAGCTACAATTTTAAAATTTTACATATCCCATACCCCATACAAACAGTACGCCAGTGTCAAAACGGAAACGACTATTCGTCATTTGCAACCTCCTATATTTGGACTCAAACTTATTTGGTAAATGCTCCTTCCTGTCTGTTTTATGTTCTAAGCTTCGTATAATATGTAACATGTTCTTGTCTATAGAGGTTAAGGTTAGCTACCACTTTTCATCAACAGAATATTTTCAAATTTATCTGGTAAGAATGTTAAAGGTGAATACATTCCTCGTTCCATGTTTTACTGCAATCAACGTGTAATAAACAACACATTTCAATGTAAAAATCGAATTTTGACAATGTTGATCTACAAATCGGTAGAGAGTAGGGCAGTAGCTGATTTCTCCCTATGCCTTAACCGCATCGCCTGACTGACTGACACATACACTGTCTGTTTCGCTCCTCATATAACCCATGAACGCTCTCCTTATGTTATCAGTCATTTTGGGTTGAGCGCGAACTTTAAACTAATGGCATTTTTATTCAAATAACTTTATCTTGTTAGCAAGTATGTTAAAACAACCTTCTGGGTATACAAAATTAAGTTGCAAAAGTATTCAGCTGGATTCGGATTCTCAAAAAATTTGAATTTGTCCATTATTAACCTAGGTTAAGAATAGAAAATTATTAACCACCAATAGAGAAAGTCAACTTTTATTTTACTAAAAGACGCTATACTTGTCAACTTCAAAGCTAGTAATGTAAAAGCATTTTTATGTCTATGTATTGTTGAAAATATGCACTTTATCTACAATCATTTGAATGAATTATTGTATTTAATGGACTTTTTTATCAGACTTTTTTCTGTCGAGTTGATATAAACAATTTTGTTTTTAATATCTATTTTGATTCCAGTAATATTTTCTATATACGCTGTTAGATATATTTATTATTATTACTACTACTTCGTGTTGCTTTTAGTTGAAGCTAACGGACATAATTTCCTTTTTATTCTTACCCTATTGCCATGTTTTCCTTTTTGACCCTGTAATAATGTTTATCATTAATTATGTATTTAACGTACTAAATTCTAAATATTTCAGCTAGGTACATTCGGATAATTTCTCAAACTAGGTTTTTTTTAATCTATGGAAATTGTCTATGATTACAATTTATCAGATTTTTGTTAATGCCATTTTAAATTCATTAAAATTACATAATATATAACTTAAGTGTCATGTTCATGCTGTAAACTCTTTTTTAGTAAGTATAACCTTCAATTCCCTCATCAGGCTAATTTTTTTAATCGCATTGGATACATTCTATATTTTAAATCTATAAGAAAGTATTTTTTCTACGACCGTGCATTTTAACCCACTTTCCCGCACGCATTTTAGTTTTGAGATTGTCACTTTCCCGCACTAGTGCGGGAAAGTAAAATTATGCAAATTTTGACCTTATCAGATAGTTTTTTACTTTGGAAGTTATAAGTATTGTTACAAACGGGTAAATAAAGTGTGGGAAAGTTAAATTATGCAAATTTTGACCTTATTAGATAGTTTTTAACTTTAGAAGTTATAACTATTGTTACAACAGGTAAATAAATATTCACGAAATAGTCCATCAAGTGAAATCTACTTCTTTTCTAGCTTTTTGTTGCATTTTTAATTTTTTGAAAATATAAAAATTTAAGGAATCGTGCTCCATTTATATTTGATGTATTTTTAAATCCATAAATTTCGCAATCGAATTGTTCTAAGACTGGCAAAATTTCATCACGCGAACCGTAACATGCACAACTCTAAGATCTGCTAGTGCTTTCTGATAATTTTTGTTTTTCATCAATATTTTGTATGATCTTATCTTGCCTTTTTGAAAAAATGATGGATTATGCGCTCTCTCTCACACTACAGCTTGTCTATAGCACTACAGGCTCGTGCCTATTCATTATTTGTTTGATCACCTGGCAGGTAGAAAGCCCCACCGAAATGATCTGTCTTTTTGGGAATCTTATTTTTTAGTTATAAATAATACTCCATTAAAATTTCAAGTTGCCTCAAAAACAAAAACATTTTTTATAATTTTTTGCAAAATATTTTTGCACGCGTCTGGCAATGTTAAAACCCCGATTAAATTATCTGGCTATTTTTTTTCGTGTTCATTAAGTATTACACTGCAACATATATAAATTGCGTAGTGCCTCAAATATATTTTTGGGGAAAAAAAAATTTAATTTTTAAAAATGTAGGGGTTGATTTAGCCCCGTTACTCACCAGCCAGGTCTACAATACCGAGTTGGGATATAATAGGAGAGGTATCTGACAAGTTTTCAGCTTGCCTCAAATACCTACCCGAAAATTGGTGCCAGCTCTCGGACTAAAAGGAGATGTCTTCTAGTGCATGACCTGTTCACCTTCCTGGGAAGTACAGGATAGACGATGACCTAGGAGGACAACTCCTCAGGAGGATGTACAAAGGGTCACAATATGTGGCCTAAGTGCTGTGAGCCTACACTCACCCTCCCTACTTTACAGATACAGATACAGATGTTACCACTTGAAAATGTCAAAACTACCATAACCCTCAAATCGGTAGTTAGTTCATGGCAACGTTCTGCGAATAACGAATAATTAGTTCATTTTTTAGATAAACAAGGACGAATATTATGCGATGTTGCCATGTCTGATATTTTACTATTAGAAAAATATTCAAGTTTTTCCAGCTTTAGCGTTATTTGTGTTTCAAAAGATCAAATATAAATTATCTAACTACAGGGTGATTCTTTAAATAACCGCCTATTTGATAATCCAGCTTCAATAGACAGTATACTTTACGATGCATACAAATTTCTACTAAATATGTGCTAGGAAATCATATTGTTGAACCGTTCTGTATTGATGAGATTTTAACTGAGTTACTGACAGAAGCGATTCATTAAGAAGTAATAATCGAATATTAGAGAATGATGATGTATGGAATTTTTCATTAAGACGAGACACTTTCACATTAAGTTTGGACTTAGTGAGAGTTTGTGATGGATTGGTAGCCTGAATGATCCCTTCCTAATTAACAAAATTTATCGGTTGGCTGGATAACATACATTTATCATCTGTTTTAGGGCTAATTGCTTCAAATTAGACACTGTGATGCTGAATGCAACTAAAGATAATTCAAGCTATATAACCTCACTTTGAAACCTGTATTAATTGAATTGATTTATAAAAAAAATTATTCAATTTTATATAATTAAATGACACCCTATAACGACGAGTTTTATCCCCACATCGATCCCCTCTCTTTTACAGTAATTATACCATCATAAGCTTTATTCGGGTTTTTGTTTCTGGACAGTTCATAAATCAATCTGGAATTACGCAGAACTAGTTGCGTACTTTATTCAATCCTAAGAACTATTTTCGGACCGTCTAGAATTGAACGAAGTTTGAAAAAACCCGAACATCCCGCATGGTCTATAGATCTGAACTAATCTTACAAAATTGACAATTGAAGATAACTCATCATCACTGTATTGAGGGACAGTCTCTTCCACAAAGCTTTCGTTTTAATATTATTTTGTAAGACTTCTGGAATTATAACACTATTTATTACATCAAGAAGAACATCGTCTTCACTTGATGATGATGATGAACTATGTTCAAATATTTACATAAAATCATTATAGCCTCCATTCAATTTGAAAAGTAGAATCCAAAATAAACAACACACAATAAACAAACCTCTACCTCTAACCTCTGCGAATTTTCAAAATAAATTCCACCCTCCTCCTTTGCAAATTATTTGGGCATGCATAAGAAATAATCCGAAAATCGTCCTTGCTCGAGACTGAGGTCTGGCTTAGACGGTTTTCGAACCGTCCAAGAACTGCTCTTAAATAAACCCGAACGCCATACTGCGGGTGTCAGAACCATCCTGTTAAAGCCCGAACAAGCCAATTTCGATTGCGCAAGCTCCGGACAGTCTTAGAACAGTAATTGCATGAACCCGAATAAAGCTATAATTTTCAATACGAGGTATAGTGGATCAAGCAGTTTTCTCAGCTTGGTTTGCGATCGCTTCTTTGAACGCTTCCCTATCTCCTGTAGGTAGCTTGAAATATTTTGTTCTACACTGAGGTTAGTCTAATTTCCGATATTCTTCATTTAATCAATTTATTTTTCACTTCTGTCGCTGCTTCCCTTTATTCTTCCCTGAACGATTATGCGCGGTAGATAGTATTTGCCTTTACCAAGTTTGTGGACTAGATATTATGTTATCTTTATTTAAACTGTCATCAATCTTCAATATCTCCTGCATCTTAATACTTCTTCATTTGTGAAATTGGATCGTTCAATGAATCTGAAGTATAAAGTTTATGATGTTAATGAACTAGCCAATGATGGTTCATCAACTCCATTTATAGACAGACATTCATATGTCATTTCATGCTGCCTACTGGAATGTGTCAAGTGAAAACAACTTTTTGAGTACACGTCTCCCATACTTAATCTAGAAGCTGTTATTATACGTTTGATTGTCTGGGACAACAACAATTTGCATATTTGTGTATATTAATATTCTTTATTTTTTATTGCTATACGAAGTTTCTTCCGGTGCGCCACTGCCCCCAAATATCTCTGTTTGTTAAAATAATGATTTTACTGTAGCTGTTTTGGCGCCGGGCTAATGTATACAATAATTTCGGCGGTTAAGGTAGACGTGGCCAAACACACATTTTCTCGCGTAAATGCAGTTCTCCCTCGTTGCTTGCGAGGTTACTTAGAGTTATAATCGAGACTTCAACTCGAACGGTCACCCAGTTAAGACCTACAGTTTCCTTTCCGGTATCAAACCGAAATTTTCTAGTACTTAATTAATTTTAATTCCTTTTCCGTGAATAATGAGCGCATTTTTCTATGAAACTGAAGTTCCTGATGATTGTATGGTGATTCAAACCTAATAATCAAAGTTATGTTTCATAATGAATAGTGCTTTGAAAACTACAAAGGAAAGATTAAGACAGTTCCTATTGATTTCGATTTCATACTAAACATCTTGTTTATATTCATTGTAGATATGGATTTACTTTCGATGTTCATTAAATTTTATCAAATTTTAGTATTGACTAACTACAGTACTATTTGATGCATCGGAGACAGAAAAACTTTCTAAAACCAAAGTTGTGGTGAAAAAAAAAACCACAACAAAACTATCAAGTGGTGAAGGAATGAAGGTTACAAATACCTAGATATACAGGGTGTTTCTAAATTCATGCGACAAAATTAAGGAGGTGATTACACGTATGGAATCCTCTTTCCGAGATATCACCCTTAAAAGTTGGTGACTAAAATTAAGCGCTTATTTTTTTATTCTAAAATTTCGGTGAAGCTAAAAACTTGAAATTCTGTCATTTCCGTGCACTTGCGAAAGACTACCACGGGTATTTTTTCAATATTCCTGATACATTATACGTAGGTGAAATTAGCAACCCTCACTTTATTTCATATCAAAACTTTTTTTCGAGAAGATGTTTTTTGAAATGAAGTTTAATTCAAAATCCTTGTTTTGGTTAAACATTTTTTTTATTCTTTTTTCCCAAAACCAATAGCTGCAGAGATTAAAAGTGAACACCATCATTTATAATTTCTTAATAAATTGAGTGGAAAACCAGAAAATATATAAAATACGGTTCATTATTATCAATACCTACACGAAAATTTCAGAATTCCAATTTTCAGCTTTACTGAAACTTTAGAAAAAAATAACCCTACTTTTAGTCACCTCCTGTTAAGGGAGATGGGGTGGGCTGAGAAAGTTTTGTTATACTAAAGACCCATCTCAATTCCATACGAGCAATCACCTCCTGAATTTTGTCGCATATATTTAGAAACACCCTGTATATTCCGGAGCATGTTAAATTTTCTCTACATTTTGTTTTTTCTTAAACGGATTATGATGATATGCGCATGATTGGAAGATCATGATTTTTTAGGAATGATTGTAAAAAATGATACATGATAGAACAAATAAAAATTAAAAATTGTACCGGAAAACCATTCTTGCCCGGTGTTCCTGCTGTCCCCTGAGAAACAAAAAAAAATGAATAAATAATATTAAATAAATAAAAATTTTAATGTTTTACAAATCTAATAACTCAACAATAAAATTATAACGTAGCATTCCTTATTAAGATCAATACTAAAATATTTTGTTCTAATGACAATTGTTATTGGAAAATTCATCTTAAAACAATATTATAAATTTAATTAACCAAGCAAGTTATCTATGGTATTAACAATGCAATTTTATAATAACTCAGGATAAGCAGTACAATGTATAATAGAACTGAGATATTCCATAATCTTCTGTAGTGATGTGACACTCTTTGTCCAAACGCCAATCTAAGGATGAGAATGCAACCTTTGATGATTTCCTGGAATAGCGCACTAATTAATTCGGTCCTAGGGATTAAATTAATAAGAGCCGCCTTTTGTTTCACATGTACCTTATAATTATATGTATATGGTTCACTTTTTATTTTATTTTCTTGGTATATTTATATTAAAAAGCGAAGCGTTCATTATTGTAATAATCAGTTTCTTCAAAATTTACTGATACATCAGTTTTACTGTGCATTAGTACATCTCACCCTGGTTGCAGAATATAATTGTTTTGGTGAAATAAATACATTTTAGAATCAATTTTGAAAAAATATTTTATCAAAATAAGATGTTTCAATTTTAATTTTTTTTATATAGCACTTCAAAAAAATACGTTATTTGTTAACAAGCTGAATATAGTCAATTTCAAACATATATGCCTTTTTTACTTACTTGAGAACCGGGCTCTCCAGCTTCACCTTTTTTGCCTTTGCGACCTCTTTTACCTGGTGCTCCTGGTGGTCCGGGTGGACCTGCAGGTCCTGTAAACAAAAATTGTATTGTAGACAATTTGGCATAAAGAGAAATTATTTTTTATTTCAATTGAAATAGATTCGTTCGAAAACAATAAATTTTAGAGAATCTTTATCTCAAAAAGGAACGACCTCACCCACTCATTATTTAATAAAAAATTAATATTTTTCTGTATAAAGTATAGAGTATTTGTACTTCTATCAAATTTTCAAATTGAGCTGCTATTTTTAGTCTTATTTGTAGTGGCATCATAAATTTCAAGTTTTTTCAATATGCGTAGCGCAATAAATGTTAGCAATTATCCTTTCTATTGCTGATTGCACGTTTGCAATTTTGTTGAGGAATCCTTAGCAATAATTAATCATTAAAAACGCCAATTTATAATGCATCAAATTTTAAGGAGAATTTCCGTTTATGGTTGTCCTAATTAAGTCGTAGACTTTCGCGACTTGACACGAGAGCTTATTTTCCCGACATATTCCAACGTTGCCAAATTTAGTAGTAACATAACTATATTGAAATAAATATGTAAATATCACAAATAGAAAACTAAAAAAAAAAACAAGAAAACCCAGGCCCAAACCCGGTTGACCAAAGTGTAACTACCAACTGCGCTAATCAGCTCACATTCAGTCGCATCGAATAGAAGGTTAAAGGCTGCTTGGACGCATGCGCACCTCAACTACTAAATTTGACGTGGTGGTTGGAATTTGTCAGGAAAATAAGCTCTCGTCGACTTAACTCGCCTGAGTAAGTTTTTGAGATTATGTTATGTCTTGTTAGGTTTTTTTTGGTGAATGTAATGCCTACATTGAGTTGGTTTCAGAGGTTTTAGTCTCTATAAAACCGCATTGTTAACTATCTCCTCTAGGGGTGAAAATAGCCACTTTTTTTTTATTTCAGCTATTTTTCGGTGCCGATATCCATTTTGTTCCAATTTAGTGATGGTTGGAATGCAAAACAACACAATAAAATATCGAAATTCCTTGTAATATGTACAAAATTGGCATAAAAGTTATTTTTATAGACTGAAGAGCAGCTCATAGTTGGAGTTGAGCCTTGTGCCTCTGACCTGTGCTGTAAGTCTGTTGTTTGTGAGACAAACTTTGTAGAACAATGTCAGCGTTATGTATTTTATTTAAATAAGAAAAGCTTCATAAGTAACACATGGCGCAGTCAGTAAACTGTCTCCGAGTTGAAATAAATAATAATTAAATGTCAAACGACCAAAAAGCAATCAACAGAGGAGTTATACAATTCCAACGGAATTCAAGAGCAACAGACTCATAGATCTATAATTAAATAGTCAACTCGTTTAGTAAAAGCAGACGAAATCGAAAAAAATATACCATATCTCTTGCTTCACGCATAAGTTCACCAATTAAATTGTAACTCATAAAGTAATAAATAAGAGAAGTTTTAAAACATATGGAAGAAACTGGCACAAAGTTTGTGCGCAGCCAGTAGAGCACGGCGCTTTACAGCAACTAACTGAACTAACAAACCCCGCCTCCCTCTACACAAAACTTCACATTTTTAGTATTATTTTAATTTGAGGTTAGTTGTTGTCATTTGTGAATTTATTTTTATTCAATCTACTCATTGGCCTTTCTTCAAAGAAATTAATTACCTTTATTACTGGTACCTAC
>CAJUYG010001719.1:0-48209 GCA_910591675.1 Galerucella calmariensis | reverse complement strand
TTTTTTAATGTTTTTAATGTTTCATAAATAAAGTTTGCATTGATATGTTTCCAAATTTCTCATTCATTAAATTGTCCTGCCGAATTACACTCGGGGTTTGTATTGATATTGGGTAAATTTGGGTTGTTTAATGAGAAACTGTTTCCTAGCAATTTGACGAGAATAACTGTCAACTATTAAAAACACGACACCGAAGGAGGAGTGTTTTTAGGTTGACAGTTATTCGAGTCAAATTGCTAAAGGAAACAGTTTAAAATTTGATAAAATACAAACCACTTGTGCAATTATTAATTACTAATAATGGTTGCTGTCAAAAGTCCGCTTGCAACGCCCTCACATTGAGTGTATGAAGGAAGCAAGTAGTGGATTTATTTCCTTTATACACTCAACCAAAATTTTGTGACGCTTTAATTTCCATATGATTAATCGGATTTCTCAACTTCATAGACTCAACGGTGCACTGACTAATTATTTGAAATATGTATATAACACTTTATTTTGACCGAACAGTGGAGTTGTTTCCTTCATACAATAACCACATGCATCATATTAGATTGTGCATCACACAATAACAGTCCCACTTACGTTTATCTCTAAGTTTCCACTTCATGCTTCATAATTCCAAGAAATCATGAAAATAAACGTGAGGAATACATTATTTAACTTAGACACACAAAACTTTTCGTTTCACATAGCTTAAATAAGCTACAGTTAGCTTCTATCTTAAGTATTAGGATTGTACCGAGTTCGAGTACATTTTCCAGGATGTGATTTTAAGTAAATTTGTCTTTTGAATGTTCAATTTCTGGAAATAGTTGTCACCAGATAAGTGAAAGTAACTTTTCCTGAACGTTGACAAACTTATTTTGGTGGCTAAAAAACAAATCCCTAAAGACACTGCTCGAGGATAAGCGTAAAAAAGTAAAAAAAGTATTTTACTTTCTTTATATTTTGCTGTGATTTTTATATTTGATCTATTTTTAAATCATGTTCATAAAATTTATAAAATTCTACCTACTTCTTCGTTTGTTTTAACAGACCACACTGATTTCCAAAAAGATTACGACATGCAATTGAGAGCACAAGCATTTTTTCTAAAGTATCAAACAAGACGTTTACTCAGGGGTCCATTCTTCAAGTATGTACGATGCCGTTGATGAACGAATATCGTTTACGAACGATACATGTTATTTTGTATCCAAAATGCTAACGAATTCCTCGTTAGAAATCGCCGTTCATGAACGACTGCCAGAAACGTCACTTTGAGTAAAAACTTTGTCTATTTTGTGGCCCACCAGAACTGTTCAATTTCTGAGTCAAACTTTTCCAGGTTTTTTTCAAATACTCCGGTTCATCTGCCAAATATTGGTTTTCTCTAAATGACATTTTATTTTCTAACTCGTTCAAGTATATTTCATATTGACTTGTACTTGTTTTGTTTGATCGTACCTTTTTTTCTTGCATATATTGATGGAATATTTTCAAGTGAGAAATTCGTTGCCTCAGCTTCCTTTATCTAAACATAACAAAGACCCATAACCTCAAATTGCAGTTGAAAGTTGAACAACGTTGTCACATTGCAAACTATTTCAAAGTTGGCAAAAATATTGACATAAAAAACGTTTTAAAAACTATCACAGTCCTTTTTATTATTTACCTTTATAGGTTTGTGCTGTATATTAAATAACAATATAGTAGTGTAGATTTTGAGAACATTAAAGAATATGTATTTATATAGCATAGATATTAGCTACGATCTTCATCACTTAATTATAATGTAATTTAAAAATCTGTCAACGCAGTGATATTTTGGTCTACTACCCATTTGAAAACGTCCAACTTTCGTTAACATCAGAAAGTGGTCAACGAAAAAGATACAAAATAACGTTTTAAAATTTTCGTTCACACTCCCAACCGTTTGTAAACGAGACCTTTGTTGAACGAAATATTACAGAATAGACGCCTTAGTCCCATTTGCGTAAGATCGGATGGACTTATTTGAGTTTGAAGTTATCAAATGTCATTGGTTGTCTAAAGTGAATCTCATAGGCGGAGACATTTTTTGATAACTTCAAAACTACAGGGTGGCTATTCTTTAAAATCACACGATCCGGTGCTTCTCTCGTCTCGATATATCCCGTGTGATATATCGACTCTCACGGTTGAGATCGACTAATTCTTGAATATACATGTGAACGTTCAAAATTATTTTGTTGTTGCCAGCATTATTTGATACAAAAGATCTACTTTTTAGTTATTTTTAGCCTCGTTTTTTGTACGGTTGTCATAATTTTCTGTCATTAATTAATTTTTATATTTATGTTATATTACCAATAATAAAAAAGGTAGTCTGCTTAGTAAATCAATTAGTATTAAAATTGAATAAAAATAAGTTACATTACAAAATAAGTGCCCCAACAAACGGTATTGGTTGGAAAATGACCGTGTTCTTCAACCACTTTACCCACACGGCTTTTTAAGTCTAAGCGTGAGGAGCGCTGCACGAACTTGTTGACTTTACAGCACTTAGACTGTAGCAGTTGCTGATGTTTGGTAGCTCAAAAGGGTATTGGAGTATAAGGCTAAAAGACATTCGCCACCATGAAAATCTTTTATTTAGCAGCTACCATAGGTCGTAAAGCTGCAGTGTAATTGATGCCTTATTGAATTCTGTCGCTTGAAATTGAGACACTTTCAGATTCAATACTTTTAATAAAATATGGAGAACACTAGACTACAAAATGCTAGTCTCAAAACTTGTCCTGCGCTCAAACACAGTAAATGTTACTTAAAACGAAGATTGAACAAAAAAAATACTCACTAACAGAATTTGGTAACTAATCAATATACAAATGATTATCGTAACTTTGCACTTATATAGCACTGTTTTTTATGGGAACTTACTTCCGCTAAAAGAAATTAATTGACTTTCGTTTTGAAAAATGCACTGACAACCACCTGACATTTCTCGATAGATCAGGGTCGGCAGTTGGTAGGTTTACTTATTATTTCTGAAAGATCATCGATTCTAAGAATCGAATGATCTTCCACTGGTTTGAGAATATAGTTATCGAACAGGCATGCTTCCAAGCGATGGTCATATAAAATCCTGGAGCCCCTATCTTCGTCAATTCGTGCCTCCCGTAAATCCTCCAACATCACGTGCCAAAAATAATAGTTGTCCATGCTCATAATAAAACACCGATTAAAAACACTGAAAGTCAGTGAAACCACTAAAACTCACGACAAAGTATATTTTTCAACTCTATGCACATTTAGATTCAAAGAAACAGAGAACTGACAGAATTAATAGTAATTATATGCTTATTATATACAAATTTCCATTAAAAAACCTCTTTACTAGGCAAGCGCCAATTCATTCGACTCTGCCCCTTCATTTCGGACCAGGCGATCCAAAGCGTATGATTTTTATGAGATCAATAATATTTGATCACGGGCCAAGAATATAACGACAATCGCCTCATGTGATCATTCGCCATTAATCTATGCCGCTCCTTGTTCAGGAATAGACGTCCAGATGGTTTCACGGAAATAGGATGATGTTAACTATTATTTTCTTCCTTAAGGCAGTTTTTTTTCTGTAGGAATATCTCATTGAAGCGGTCGTGTATGAAGAGATAGGTTTTATTTGTTGATCATTTTATTTCCCAAGTATTGTCGATAATGTTAAAAGAGTTACTAAAGCAATTCCATTCCTGAATGTTTTCATTTGCCATTTATACGTCTATATAGTACGAGTTGGAGCTGGGAAAATGGGAAATGTGAGATGTAGATGCTTAGTGCAGAAATTTGATTCGAATTTTCTTTGAAAATCAAGGATTAAATTGGTGAAGCGATGTGAGGACAATCAGCGCCCTATTTGTATGTATAGAACGCGTGCTCGCAATTACCTATCTCGTCAGTGGTAGAACATGAAGCTGGTTGAAGAATTTACCACCAGAAAAGCGTTATGTGAAGTTGTCCAGTAAATCACACTGAGCCTCCAATTACTTATTGAACGGGGGCGGCGGAGTTATCCACTAATATAAATGGAACACGAGACTCGGACAGAATTCTTGAAAAAATACACTTTAGTGCGCCATTAGACGCAGCTGATGCCCTCAGGATGGCAGCAAAAAAGGTATGTAATGTAATGTATTGCCGCGCTTGCGCAATTTATAGCATTTTCGGCAGTTTTCTGTGTATTTGGTATAAACTTCCACCTTACGGTGGAATTCTATTTATAAATTCATTGTTCCGCCAGCGAACCTCTAGTCACATTAATGGATAAAGCTACATCCTCAATCAATCTGCTAGCGAAGTGGCACTTCAGCACGCGTGCTGTAAAACGGATACCCATCCTCAATCCTGTCAATTCAGTCTACCTGAATGTTATCGCACATGCGCATTTTCATTGTTATTTCAAGATAACGAGGTAATTGAAAAGTTCAACCTGTGATTATTCTTGAAAATAAAAGTAGTTACTACCTACTTATACCAAAGACAACAAATTAATATAATTACGATATTAGAAAATAATGTATGTTTGTTTACAAAGATAATAGAATAAAATAGGGTTAGGGTACCTACATTATTTTCCCCATGATTAAATGCGCATGACACAATTCGGCACGCACCGAAAAAGCTTACAGCTTGCAAGCTTGCACTTCCAAGTCGACGCGCATGTCAGCACGAAATTGAATTGAGGATGCTTACGTTTAAACGTCATTGCCCCAGCACGCGTGCCGAAGTGCCACTTCGCCACTAAATTGATTGGGGATGGGCCTTAATACTTGATGTTGCTTGTGATATTTTTTAATTTCTTCAAAACAAATTCTTCTAAAACACTAGAGCTTAGTGAATGATAAGAACTGAATCAAAAACGGCTTAGATATAATTATTATTTGGTTCTAAATGTTCTAAATATTTAAAGTACGCTACTGATCAATGCAAACACCTTTCGTTTACAATCGTCGGTGGCCATCTTGATGTGCCTACTGCACGTGTTCGTGATATGCACACCCCAATTAGTCTATGTGAAAGCCGGTGTTAGAAGAGATTTTCCGTTAAATCACACCTGAAATGAATTTTCGTTATGCTTTAGTACTCCGATTTTCTGGATTTAATCCCGATTCAGATTTTCTGAAGGACAGTATAGTGAGAGTGAGTACTCGACTAAAAACTAATTCCAGAAGTTAAGAGTCCTGATGGGGTCACGCTTCGGTATTTATTTTGATGCTTGCCGGTAATTGGGATCCGATTCCATTTATAAAGGATATTGGATACATTTTTTTTTCAAAAATAATTGTAATTAAAACTAACATATCTAATTGCAAATATTTTCTAAGTATTTTCACTTAATCTTCCTGGGGCTTGATTAATGTCGGACATTTTTTGAGTGCGTCATTTTTTTTTGAAAATTTATACACTAATGCCCGGTGTATCAATAGCCAATATTATCCATCAGTTGAGTATCTGTCGGATAAAAGTAACTAGCAGATAAAGTTCCAGTTTGTTTGGAAGCGGTTTATCAACTCGTTTTCATTCTCTAGTTTGTTAACTAACAGATAATGAAAGTTGGCAATGCTGACGAATAAATGTAAGCAATCTCATTGGTTGTTACAAGAACAAGGTCAAGTCACATCAATTGATATTTTTGTTAGGTTATTGGTGGATGTTTATCCAAAGGTTTACGTGTTTTATTTTTCTTTCTTGAAGAGTTTTTGGTTGTTGATAAATATGAATTTTCTGGATGATTATATTCTGGATAGCAACGAGGACGAGAATATTGTGCAAGTTCTTGAGTACAAAAGTAGGCCTTATACAGTTAGGGAAAGAATGGGCAACTTCGAAAAGTGGGATGACCAGGATTCTCATGCAAAATTTAGAGTGACAAAAAAGACTGTTTTGTCAATATTAGAACTGATTGAGGATCCACTTGAGTGTCGAAATGATAGGTAGGTGATCCAAGCCTCCTCTTTTGATTTTCAGGCTGTCCCATCCGTTTTTCTATTTTTTATCACATTTTTATGTTTATTTGAAATTTTTAGAAGCAAATTTCTCTCCTCTGCTGTGAAATTGCATGCTCTCTTTTTAGTAGAACTAGTACTTTCCATTTTTTACTTTGCTCAAAACCCAAGTAAATTTGTTAACACCACAACGGAATCAAAACCAAAAAGTGAGGTTATGTAATAGACCTTAGCCTCCAGGACGTCTATTCTTGAACAATGAGGAGGAGGAAGTTGGAATTGACGAAGATAGGGGCTCCAGATTTTTATATGACCATCGCTTGGAAGCATGCCGTTCGTGAGGGCACTTCTTTTGTAAGGAGTGAAGCGCGACTGACTCATTTTTATTCAATTTTAATACTAATTGATTTACCAAACAGACTCCCTTTTTTATTATTGGTAATATAACATAACAGAAATATAAAAAGTAATTATTGACAGAAAATTATGACAACCGTACCAAAAAAGAGGCTAAAAATAACTGATCAAATAATGCTGGCAACAACGCAATAATTTTGAGCTTTCACATGTAGGTTCAAGTATTAGTCTATTTCGACCGTGGGAGTCGATAGATCGCACGGGATAGATCCCATCGTATAAGAGATGATTTTCAAGAATATTCGCCTATTCGCCAGTTGAAATTGACAGATAAATATTTAACATTTTATTTGCCGGATGAAGTTATCCTGTGGTTGATAAACCTACCTTTCCAAAATAACTGGTAGTTGAGCATTAACTGACGGAAAAATTGCTATTGATAAACCGGGCCTGAACGTCATATCCTATTTTGATTTACATCCAGTCCATGTAATTCGTCAAACGAATTTCACGGGATCTCCAATGAATTTTATATCTGATAAATCCGTTTTTTGCCACCAGCTTCGACCGGACCTAAAATTCCTTTATGCCATCTAAGGAAATCCTAAAATCAGTTATACTCGGATAACTCGAAACCCTTTAGTTAAAACGTTAAGCACAACCTCGTCGCCTGCTCGATTGCTTCGTCAAGCACGTCGCTTATTTCTTTCCACAATGGTATTATCACAACATAAAAGTAAATACGTACAGTCTGGTCCGGGGATATAGAACCGGCTTCCAGTCGACTGGCTCTGAAACAACTTTGTTTCAGCTCGTTTAAAACCACACTAATACTCTTGTAAGGGTATTTCATCTATAAAATCACATCAGTATATTATCGACCATTCAAAACTCTCTGTATGTAGTTGTATATTCAGTAGGAGGCAACGGCGGCGGCGGCGGTGTCCATATAAAATCTGCTTCGGCGAAAAGGTGGCTGTGATCTGCCAGGCGTTGTTAAAGCAGAACATCAAGTGTGCCCTGTTCCGGTACATCAACCGACTGGAAAATTATCGCTACCAAATATATACGAGAGCGGTTTCACGAGATGACACATATTCGCCAACGGCTCGAAAAATTTCTGTCGAGTGGTTTCGCCTCGTAAAACAAATTTACAACTTTAGATTGAGGTATGGTTAAATAAAATAGTGATATTATCTTTCTTTCACCTTATAAATCGTATTTTAGAGCTATTTAACAATTCGCCATTCTATTTTAAGATGAAAAGTTCCTATTAACATCTCAAAAATCAAAATACTCAATATATTTATACAGTAATGGTCCAAAGTGAAATGGAAGATTATTTGCCTATATAGGAATATTACAATCTGACGCAACTTCCATTAATGAAATATTGATGATAAGAAATATAAAGAGGGTGGGAAAGATAAAATGTCAAGCATGTTTATTCTCAGTTAATTGGTCGCGTTCATCACAACTTAGCGCTACCGAAGCGATCATCAATATCCTGCTGAACGCGTGTTTTGTTAACTATTTAACCATTTTAGTTAACCATTTTTTCAATCAGAATTAAAATACGCTACACGCTACCGATTGATGATGCATTAACTGTCATTTATGACATATGTTTAAAACATATTATAAATATCTTTGTTTGGAGATATTTTAGTTTGTATTTTAGTGGAAATGAGGGAACAGCTGGAGGTGACTTGTTATTTCATTAATAAATTGTATAGTTTTTCAGGAAATTCAACTCTTTAAAGTGGGGAGTTTAATTTATTGTAATTGAATCCCATTTTTTAATGGTTAAAAGTAATACCAGTATTTCATTTGTTGCTTTCGTTTATTTGGGCTTCAAGCTCTTGTGCGTGACGCCTTAGTCGGCACGACTTTTAAGCAAAACGAACACGATTTTTTAGGATCCTCAAAGCCACCTGACATGTGCCAATGCCAATGAATTTCCTGTGCTGCTAGAAGAACAGTTTTCAGTTGTAATAACCCTCGGACATTAATAATTGTTCGAAAAAATTTTATGACAGATTTCGAAAGCTTGTTGCTTGGAAACAGACCGACGCCGTAGGCGGAGGTCTGTTGCCCATAAGCAACAGGCTTGAGAAAGTTGTCATAAAATTTTTGAGCATTTATCAATGTCCGAGGGTTAGTCGGATAGAAAATTTTTTACCAATTATAGAATTACAACCAAATCGTGACATTTCCAAATATCAAATTAGGCAATCCAGTGACCTGTCAAATAAAATTCAATATGGCGACACAGGGCCAACAAAAGTGATTTAATACATTGTAGACCGTGGATTTTGGTATACATAAGTGTTTATTTTGGAGAAAGGTGCTTTTATTTTGCTTTGGTGTCTCTATACTAATAATATACAATAAAAAGTTCAGTTTTATGAAACTTTTAGGCTGGGTATATCAATTTAGAACCAACTTTTGGTTGTGTACCTATACAAGAACATTTTTTTGTTAGTGGTTTTTAGACTATCAAAAATTATTATCTAATATTTACGGGTAAGTACACACTGACTAAAACATATACAATATTATAATGAAAGTGGAACTTTTATGAAATTGCTGGCATTAAAATTTCACTTGCTTGAATTGGAAGATATCACCTGCAGTATTTAACTTTTATGCTTACGGATTTCAGGAGTGAAACACCCACTTCAAAATGCCAACAACTTGTATTGTAGTCGGTTGTGGGAGCCGTTCAAACCGAGACCAAGTAAGCTTTTTTAAGGTCCCAGCTGTTTTAAAGAACACATTTTTGATAATGAAAAAGCTGACATCAGCGCCTACTAACGTTATCATTTTTGTGCTAATAGATGAAATAAGAATTATGAAGGGGGTTTAAAAATGCAAATATGTCGAAAACCAATAATTTTTGAGACTAATGATAAGCATACCTACCTTTTTGTCGCAAAAATGATGCAGTTTTAATATTTCCAAATAAATACTGTTAACGATAAATGAGTTAATCGCACAGTTACACCAAAAACAACCCTTGGTGACACCCTCTTGAAAATACATCGAAATTGATAATATATCATGATCTCTCAGGCATTTAAACCCCTTTCTTCAAATTTTCACGTTTGTGTATAAAAAAATCTTCCAATTTACTGAGAAAAAACCTTTTCAAAATTTCAACTTTGCCACCCTGCATATTTGTTATTATCAATATTTTATTGAAGGAACTTCCGTTAGATTGAATATTTTCAGTCCAAGAATCTTCCATTTCCCTTTGGCCATTACTTACGGACCACCTGGTATATTATCATAGAACTTAATATACTCAAAGGTGTTAAGATGAAATTCTCAATCCCCAAATTCAGTTGATATCAAAATTTCACGGATTCAATTTTTGTCCTGCTGCTTAATGTAAAAAGACATAATCACAAATCAACTCCGCATTTTGTCTAAATAAATGATAGGGGGTTGTTATTAAGGAAAGAATTTCCAATATTGTTCCTCTGATAGGTTTTTTATATCTGCGAGTAATTCAACGTTCTATAGCGAACCGTGTACCAAAATCAATTATTTGAAAGCTCATTGTCCGTTATCGAGCTCGGGGGATTTCGCCTATCCATATATAAAGTACATCCAATTCAGTCTTAGCCCTGTCTCATTTTATTATAATACGGTATGTCTTTATAGCCGCCGAATTCTACGTAATCGTAATTTTGAATTAAATGTCGTATAGTCATCACATTTAATTAAGAAAAGTCTTCTAATGGCTCAACTGGAACTCCTATTTGGAAAAAGTGTTCCACAGAGAAAGTACAGCACTATGAACTTTGTAGAACAAATTGGGCATGAGACCCAGGAAGATCTATTTGCTGTAAGTGATGGTATTTAGAACTTGCTCAATATATGTCTCCATGGGATGGTGGAGCAAGCTCCAGCACGAACTGGCGTGTACATAAGTCCAGTGGCTGGCCTAATGTTGATTGTCCCATTATTTCAACCGCTGTTACCAGAAGCGCAGATTGAATTGTACAAATGATATTATTTTCTCGTTATCGTTGACTTTTTTTTCGAACTCATTTACAATAGGTAAAACTAAACACTTTCATCCGGCAACATTGTCCTTTACAGAGAGAATTCACATTTAAACTGCTATTCCTAGGTCTTTCCGCTACAAACGTTGATCACGTTGGAAGCGCATGCCATTGTATTTGAAAATGAAACATTTACAAAATGCCTTCATTAGCATACTCAACCTGCGAAAAAATGCAAATTGTAAGATGGTATTTTGGAGGTCATTCGGCTGATGCAATCGTTAATTTGTTTATTGTGGCATTTGAAAATCGCCCAATTCCTTCAAAGTCAACAATTGTGGAAATAATTAGTAATTCCGAGAAATATGGATGTGCTTCATATTGTAGAAAATGCCAAGCTTCGGAAGATCCTATTGAACGTCCAATGAACGATGAAAGGCAAACTAGAGAATTAAATGTTTGTTGAAACAGGACAACTATCTTCTTCAAGACAAATTGCTGAAGAGGTCAACATGGATAAGAGTACTGTACAGAATATTTCAAAACGGAACGGGTACCATTGTTACAAGGTTCACACAACACAGGAAATATTTATCGAGGACAATATCAGACGAAAGGAATTCTGTGAGGAGATGATGGAACGTTAAAATGCTGACGAGAACTTTTTGAAAAATATTTTATTTACGGATGAGTCAACTTTTTCATTACATCAAAATCACATCCGTCACAAGATATTGGTCTCAGGAAAATAAACATTTAAGCATTCCAATCCGAGAACAGTATCCACAGAAGCTAAATGTTTGGACAGGTATTTTAGGTGACCACATTATAGGTCCTTTTTTCATTAAGGGGTACTAAATTCCCCCAAATATTTAGAGTTATTACAAAGTCAAGTAATTCCTGCAATTCTCCTTATACCTGATGTTGATCTTAACAGAATTTGGTTTCTAAATATCTTCTGTAAGTTCCTTGTGGCATTACTTATTCTTTTTTCTTATTCTTTTGGGAATCAAACCACAATAATGTTTTTTATTTTTTTTATTTAGACGTTTCGGTAGCGTTCCAGCTACCGTTGTCAAGATTAAGTAGTAATAAAATTGATAAAAAAAATTTTGGTCCCTATCTGACACAACGAAAAAATATGACAACTAGACAATCAATAATATTTTGAAATTTTAGATTACAAAACTTTGTTGTCAAATTTTATTAAGGTCCATTCATAGTAGATCACACCTCTGGTAAAATGTGAAATAAAATATTTTATTTTATGACATTCTAACGATATGATAGTCTACTAATAATAATAATAATAATAATAATAATACATTTATTATCCACATTAAGTATATAACAGAAACACAATATAGTGTAGGATGAACATTACAAAATAGCGACAATTATTCGAATGTTTCCAGCTGATGTGGATAAATGGCTAGATTGGTTCAGGTTCAGACGAGTAGTCCTTTCCTGCTCTTCCACCAATGCCAGTAAATATAAAATACTTAATAAAATATAAAACTAACACTTATTGAACAATACATATCAACAAGAAAATGACAAATTTTAAACGATGAGTAATTAAAATAATATATATATACATAAAAATATTAAGATATAACAAGTGGAAAGAGAGGGTGATGTAAGCAAGAAGGGATTAAGGAAGGGGTATTTATTTCTGCAAATCAAAGAGATAGTTTTTGTACTTTTGTTTAAATGTCAAAGCCGAACATCGAAGATATGATGGATTTAGAGCATGTATTTTATTGATGTGGACTGCTATGCCATATGAAAACGAACGTTTGAAAATAGACTTGTAAAAACGTGGAATACGAAGAATTGTTTTCTTCCTCACATTCAAATTGTGGATATCTGTTCTGAAAGTGAGTTTAGTATGTAAATAAGCCGGCGTATTTGTGGTATATATTTTATGATAAAAAACTGCTAAATGTAAGTTTCTACGATTAAACATGTTTAACCATTTTAATTCTTTAAATTTGTGCGAAATTTTTTGAAATTTCCTTATTCCATAAATCAGTCTAATACAAGAATTTTGTATCTTTTGTATTCGTTGACGATCTTTAGCATCAAGACATGGGCCATATACTGTGTCACAATGGTTTAAATGAGAGAGAACTAAAGCATCACATAAATTTTTTTTGGTTTCGGTAGATAGTATATGTCTCTGAGGATAGATTAATTTTAATGAGGCGTAGGCGCTTTGTAATTTTGCTGTAATGTGTTCTCTAAACCGAAATTTCGTATCAATTATTAGGCCTAGAATTTTGCAGTATCTTTTAACCGGAATATCAGTTCCATTAATTTCAAGCGAAATATTATTCACTATAGTTTGACGATACTCTTCACCACAGAAATATAGAACAGCTGATTTACTGGGATTAATTTTCAGGCAGTGTTTTTCTGATATTTTCAAAATATCATTGAGATCTCTATTTATTTTATGAGAGGCTTCCAGAAATGGAATCCAGTGAAGTGCACGTTCCAGGAACGGTTTTTTATTGGGATAGCGCTTTTTTCAGCTTATTTTGGAAATGATGTTAATAAAACGCGTTTGTTGTTACTTTTTTGTGTATGATCATGTTTGTTTCCAAAACATGTATAACTCAGTTTGGTGATTTTATGTATTGAAGTGTGTATCGATTAACAACTATTCCAATGATAAATCATAAGGAAACCTGGATAAAAACTTATGATGCTATCCTGATAACGCAGGTAATTGATTATTGGAAATTTCTCTTTCTAACATTGGTAACCAAATTTGACTACATTCGGCTGAAATACTAGCTACACATTTATCTGCATTTAGTTGTATTAAAGCACTTTCTTTGATTTTTCGTCTTTTATTATTGGGCTCTTTCAATATTATTTTTGTCGAATCCCATTGAATTTTATGCCCCTCTTCCCAAGCATGTTTACAAATACCTGACTTAAAGAACTCCCTATCTTTGATGTATTTTTTATGTTCACTTATTCGGACTTTCAATGGTCTAGATGTTTCACCTAAATAGAATTTGTCGCATTCACAAGATATCTGATATATGCAATTTTTTGAAGATTGTTCTTCACTTTTTGGTTTCGTTTTTGTTAAGATAGATCTCAAAGTATTGTTAGATTTAAAGCTGGTTCGAATGTTAAATTGATTACCAATTTTCTTAATTCTTTCTGACAAACCCCTAACAATTATGTTAGCTGAATTATTAATATTATTGTTATTCTTATGGAGTATTAACAATGAGCCTTTCTCTATATTCTTGATTTCTTTATTTACAAATTCTGCCGGGTAATTATTGGCATTTAATAAAACATTTTTCAGTAGAGTTTTCTCCTTTGTGAAATGATTATCATTAGAACAAATGATTCTGGCCCTATCGTATAAAGATTTTACTACCCCTTTTTTAACGCTTATAGCATGATTTGATTGATGCGTTATCAGGATAGCATCATAAGTTTTTATCCAGGTTTTCTTATGATTTATCATTGGAATAGCTGTTAATCGATACAAACTTCAATACACAAAATCACCAAAAAGTAATAACAAACGCGTTTTATTAACAACATTTCCAAAATAAACTAAAAAAGCGCTATCCCAATAAAAACCGTTCCTGGAACGTGCACTTCACTGGATTCCATTTCTAGTAGACTATCATATCGTTAGAATGTCATAAAATAAAATATTTTATTTCACATTTTACCAGAGGTGTGATCTACTATGAGTGGACCTTAATAAAATTTGACAACAAAGTTTTGTAGTCTTAAACTTCAAAATATTATTGATTGTCTAGTTGTCATATTTTTTCGTTGTGTCAGATAGGGACCAAAAATTTTTTTATCAATTTTTTTACTACTTAATCTTGACAACGGTAGCTGGAACGCTACCGAAACGTCGAAATAAAAAATAAAAAACATTATTGTGGTTTGATTCCCAAAAGAATAAGAAAAAAGAATTTGGTTTCAACAAGATGGTTGTCCAGTCCATAATTCATGGTTTACATTCCCCGAAAAAATAATTAGTACCAATGATACAATTAAATGGCCTCTAAGATCACCTGAGCCAGCTACAAATGCTTTTCTCTTTGGGGATTTTTATAAGGTAACCTTTACCAACATGCATTTGAGAAAGGTGAAAATACAGCACGTTTGTGCAAGCATTACGCCAAATAATCCAAGAGATATGAGATCAAATCTTTATCACAGATTTGGTTATTATGTGGCACAGCCAGGTGGTTTATTTGAGCACTTCATTCATTAAAATTATGTTTAGAATAGGTACCTACTTATTTTATTTTTTCATTTCAATTTATTATTCAATTTATTAATGGAAGGGATTTTTAGTTTATCAATGATGGTTCTCTCAAGAAATACTGTTTTATTTTCAAGTTACAATGGCTAAAATAATATCCTATTGTAATTAGAAATAAATTGTCAACTTGGTCAGAAGCGATCAAATTGGCAAAAATGAATTCTAAAATGTACAGGCTACGTAATAGTGATTGTATTTTTTTAATTCTCTCTCGCACTCACTCCTTCCATGTTGGGAACATACTGAATACCACGAACTAGTGAATTCCCTCTGTAAAGGACAATCAACATTCGGCCAACCCCTGGACCTAAGTACACGCCTCGATGTGCGCGCACAATTATTCTTTCTCTCTCTTTCAAGCTGTTTTTCTCATATATTTTCCTTGGCGTACTTGTGTAATAAGGACGGTTCCATAAGAATATTCGCGATCTGTATATCAAATCATAATAATAATCTTTTTTTGTATTTTTTAAACAGAGCAGTATATGCTAGAAGTAGATCATTCGATATTTCAATCTTTTTGAGGGGAAAATATTCCTTCTCGTAACGACTTCTGGATTTTTGCGGGAGCAAATCTGAAGCTTCATTCTTCAATATGTGTTAAAGTACAGCTACGATTATCATTTTCGATAGAATTCATTGAATTCATTAATGGTTAACTGCCTGAAACGACCTATTATAGAGACGTTTTAACATCATAGTATCGAGATATTCTCCAAATGTCAAAACATACTTGTTTCAAACTACCTAATTGGAATATGTCTTTATACGTGATTTATTAATACACTTTTATAAAACATTCATAATAACGGAGGTATAAATACTATTCCATATGATGCAAATGCTGGATTCCACAATTTGGAATGTAAAATAATCAATGTCATTTTTTATCAATCTTTGTAAAGTAATAAAAGCTTCTATCAGCTACTTCATGATTGGATTGAGAACTGAGGTAAGTCAACGAAAGTCTATTATAAAATCGACACAAACTAGAGTGCTCTTCACGTCCTCCTACTGTTCAATTACTTGTTTTCTATCACCTTTCGTGAAAGGCGCTTCAATGGAAAACTGCATTTGCACCATAACTAAAAAAACCTTAGCAAATAATTAGAAACTAGGTATTCCCTCCTACGTGACCAAAGCACTTGCTACGGTTCCCTTATTCAAACAAGGTCAATACCTCATTGTTATATATTTGTCAATATAATGCCGTACTGGTACGTTTTTTGTTTCTCATTCCGAAAATCACAATACCACTGTTGAACAAAGTTTACAATTATGGTGCAAACAATCTTTAGTGCTGGGTTTTCCCTTTTCGGTTGATTCTGTCTCAATTATTACCTGTTCACTGTTCAATGGAAAATAAGAGTGAAGTTAATGAGAAAAAGGATGTACGAATCAAGGTAAGGGTGAGGAGGTTGCAATTTACTTGTTTTTGTGGTTGTTCAGTTCAGCAGAAACATTAAAATAAGCAGCATGCTTTTCTTACAATGACCTATTGAAGATAGTTGTACACTTTTGTCCCCAACATATTTAAGATAAGACTCACCATAGAGTAATGAATAAGAGAGGTTTTAAATCTTATGGAAAGAAATGGAACAAAGTTTATGTGCAGCCAGCTGCGCATGGCGCTTTACAGCAACTAACTTGACTAACAAACCCCGCCTCCCTCTACACCAAACTTCATTTTAAGTATTATTTTAATTTGAGGTTAGTCGTTTTCATTTTTGAATTTATTTTTATTTAATCTACTCATTGCTCTATCTGCAAATAAATTCATTATCTTTATCATTGTACCTACTATTATCACAGCATTTATCATCACTCACAGGTAAGTTGAAAAATTGTTTTACCCTAAACGTTTGTGGGTGGGTTTTCGTAAAGTAATAATAACATTATTTTTCATTTTATCGTTTTTTTGCAGACAAGAACGAAAGATCACCAACAATTTGTGATCCAAACCAAAATAATATATATGTACTAGATATATATCAATGTAATTGTAGGTACCTGTACTCATGTGAAAAAAAGTGCTTTAATATTTTGAACACTGTATTTGTGTGCTTGCTCTGTAATATTGGTGTGTGCTTCAAGATGCCAAATTGTTTAGAGGGGTACGTCAATTAAATAACTAGAAAATTATACATTTAAGAAGTTTTAAGTTTCCAGATCTAGTTATTGAACAAATTCATAAATGGTTTTAAACAATGAACCTTACTTATTAAAAATAAAAGGTGTTATTTGCGTGAAGATCACTTCCTTCAATAGTTTTACTGACACATTTAGATTGACAAAATTTGCACTTCCTTTCTAAGCTTAGTTCAATTTCCATCCCAATTCAGATTTAGGTATTGACTGTTTTTGTATGTTATTTTATATATTTTATTGTATGAAAGATGTTGGATTAATTACATTTTATCACTTACAAAGGGCTTTTTATTCTCCTACCGTAATTCCCTATAATATTATTCTAATTCTAATTATTCTAATATTTGCAGCTGAATGATTTAGCACAATAATGTTATTTCTTAGTCTTTGAAAACTTGACTTGAAGGACTAAAAAACAAATATTGAAGTGCAAAATTATTCAATTACAAATATTGTACAACATTACGCGTATGCTGAAAGCTTGCAAATTCAAAAAGCGCGCGTCTTGAATGCTAGTTCATACAGGTAGCCAAGGTAGGCGCTAGTGGTAGCTTTGTGCCACAAAACTCTACACGTTTAACATCTCTCTTACTTATTACTCTACGAGACTCACCTTACATGCTGCCAAATCTCGTATAAGAAAAATAGTAATTGATTTTATATTTAGAGTTTAGCAGTATTTGTTGTTTGAGAGGTAAGTGAAAAGCCTGTGAAATGAATGAAAAAATACTGAGTTTGCATTGCAGGCCTTGAAAATTTACAACTTTAACAATTTGAACTCAAAATTCTACAAGATGAACCGTTTTGCCGAAAAAGCGAAGTTCACTGAGTTCACTTTTTCCTGCTCTTTCCAAATACGGTATTCATTTGAAAAAAGCTGGTGTTGTTTGGGGGTCGGCATATTTTATTAATTTTTTCAAATGGGGAGCTGGATTTTTCTTATTCTGAATAAATTGATCGATTTTACACCATAATACGCCAAATTTCAAGAAAATATATAATGTGGTAAGAAACTTACGGACCCACAATGAATTTGGCAAAATAGATCTAACATCTTGTATATTGGTTATTAAAATAGTAATACCGATCAAGTATAGCGTTTTTGAGATCGCCTAGGTGCCCCAAGTCTGCAGTTAACGTGAATCACCCTGTATAATACTCAAATTATACTGTTCTCTTTCTTATACTATTTTCAGTTATTTCATTGGACTTTTGGTTTTATTAAAAAAGCAGTCGATAGAGTATTTTGATTTATTCAGGCGTGTTAATATTTATTATTAATGTGAAGCTCTATTTTTTCCTAATTATATGCAGGGTGTACCAATCTTACGACAAACTTCGGTATATGGGTTATTTTGAGAGATATCAAAAAGTGTTATCAAGATAAATAGTAGATGTGCTGAAGGTCCATATTTTTGAATTATATCGAACTATACAGAGTGCTGCATAACTCCGTTACACACACATATGATTTTTTAAATGAGAACCCCTGAATATTATACCGAATTCGGATTGGTTACATTTTTTTGAAGCTTTTGATTTGATATGAGGTTTTGCCACGTTATACAGAATCCTTCAAAATATATGGACACGTTTATGTGAAAATCGTAGGTAAATCAACGCTCTGTAGCTTGTTGTCCGTTAAAGAAAAAATATGTATTTTGCCAAACAGAGTTTTGTAACCTAGTTTTGTATCCTATCAAATCTCAATTATTTTTTTTGATATCTCTCAAAATAACCCATATACCGAAGTTTGTCGTAAGGTTGGTACACCTTGTATAATTTCTCTTCAATACAAAGTAATTCCAAAAGTGAATAACGTTTTAATATATATTAATAGGAATTTTTTCAGCGTGTATTAGAAATATTCAAAAGGAGCAGTGCAATAGGTCATCGCCAACATTTCAGCTTGCAATTCATTTTTGTATAAAAGCCCTGAGCCGGATCTCACATATCCCTCTTTTCAGACTAACGTCATTGTACACCTTCTTCCACTGGAAATCTCCAACGAAAATAATTGAACTTTGATCAATACCGTTAGAGCTACAGGTAATCTTTTCCAAAACGAAATTGTTAATTTCGTATAGCGAGAGTAGGATATTTGGAAAATTTTATTACAGCAGGATTTACAATTAAGTCAATTTATTCATTGACTGAAATCCTTCTAGAGAATTTCCAGAAAATGTGAATAGCTAATAATAAAATTATTGAACATGAAAAAACAGAAATGCTAAGCTATACTTGCTCTGACAGTACAGAGTTATTCTACGGCAGTCTCTTCCTGTAAACTGTTAAAATATCAAACTTAACTTAATAATTTCGTAATATTTGAAATAAATAGTATAGATATTGAGTAGAAACATACGTTATATAATAAATTCACGCGGTAGAGCTCCCAGTTTAATACCCAACATCGACGGAAATTCGCAGAAAACATTAGAAACAATAAGCCTTTAGATTACATTGTCATTGTCATATTTCCCCAAACCTCCAATGTTCTGACATCCCCACTGCCTTCGACACAATCGCCCACGACACCAGTACGACAAACTTGCCGCTGATAACTCCATTCGCCATTGCTGCAACATTTATTCACTGTTAGCGACAGAATCGTACTAAGTTAACTGGGTGTTTGATCAAAATTTTTT
The DNA here is from genome assembly GCA_910591675.1 of Galerucella calmariensis. NCBI lineage: Eukaryota > Metazoa > Arthropoda > Insecta > Coleoptera > Chrysomelidae > Galerucella > Galerucella calmariensis. The sequence goes on along the minus strand of CAJUYG010001719.1, from coordinate 28,756 downwards.
TGCTGGTTAATATTGCAGTAATAACATCAAGAATAGAAAATATTTTCTGCCTTGATGGCGCTAATTACCCCTTCAGTCATAAAAATGTTGACTCAAACAAATCCAAGAGAGAAATCACTAAGTTTATCCATGCATTCAGTTATCCATACCTCCATCAATCTAATAATAATAATAACAAAAGATGAAAAAAGAACAAGAGGAACATCAAGGATACTCTCTTCACGTCAAGATGCCTGTTATAGCGAATTATATTAACACAAACAATACAGGCAATGGATAGGAGAATTAATAAAAACAAAAAGGAAAAGTCAACCATTATTTACAGTGGAAACATTCAGTTATATTTCATTTACGATACATTTGTAGTAACAATTGTAGTCACTGAACAAAATCTAAATATCCAAAGTGTAAATGGAATAATTAATCATATACCTGTCGGGGGAAGTTACGGTCCAAAAGTTGGCTGCCGTGTCCGGGCTTGCCAGACGATAGAGTACACGCATGTATCATATTTTGCTTAGATATTAATTTATAATAGTAAAGTTGATATCAAATATTACTAGTAATAGAAAATAAACCAGTTTCCATTGGAAATTACTTCAAAATTTCAAAATAAAATTCAAATTTCAATGCACTTCCCGACCAACACCCGAGGCTTTCCGAACGCTACCGATGATACGTGTGATGTCATATCTCTTTGTCTACTTTTGTCAATACGGTTTTGCATTAGGTTCTGTGTAGTTGTGTGCTTATATTGTATTTTAATCAACTATTAATTGCTTCATCGACGTAAAAATATCATTTTTGAGACTATTACGTGTTTGTGTGTGCTTTTTTTTATTTATAAAAGTCAACGTGAAGTGGAAAGTGGACATAAATATTCGATATTTCTGAGGATATTTTAAAACTTTCAGAAGAAAATATTTTATTATTTACTAGTTCAGTGTTCAGTAACGATTCTTTCATATTTTGTGAGTCAAGATATGGCTAGCGAAGGTTTTGTAAAAGAACAAACTGATAACTTGCCCAAAGTAGACTCATTATTATGGTCACAAGAAATCAGAGCGTGATACACGAATAAGAACGTAAACAAATGACTTCACTGCATGGGGCAGCCATCTTTATAACGTAAAGCGCGTTTTGGCGGACTTTCAAATTTTATGATTTTTAAAACCGTTTTAAAAGTAAAGTTTATATTTTTTTGAAAAAATAGGCATGCAAGGTGTTAGGAGACCTGATAAAGCGTCAATTCCCACCAATAGCAAAATTTATGCTTGTACCCTATTTTATTAGAATTTCTTGTGTTGATTTGTCGTTTTCATTTCATTCGCATTTTTTGTTATTCACTGGACATCGTGAAATTTATGTATTTAATTATAAAAATTTTATAATTTCTGCTCTTATTTTAAAGTTGAATGTAATCTTATGCAATAAACAACTTATCAACATAATTTTATGCCAACTACTGGAAAAAAGTTACAAGGCGGCAGAGCTGTAAAACATCTGTCATGTTTTGTTATTGCAAACTTATCGTAAATGAACTATACTTATACATTCACTACTTACATTTGGAGGTTAAAATTTAAATCTGCGCTTAGACCACTTTGAAAATTCCTTCACAATGGTTCCAATAGCGGACTACCACTGGGGAAAGAAAATTTCTGGACGATTTTGTCATGTAAAGGTTCCTATTATTTATAAATATCCGTAAACGGAGCCTCGACTCTTCAAATTAAATCAGATTAGATATATATCGATATTTGTAAAGGTCATATCTGATTGGCTGAAAGTTGTGTTGGAGCACCTGATTTCACGTCAATAATGGTAGCGTTCAAAAAACATAACATATACCTAACTCAACTGTTGATTGAGCGCTCACTGAGTAACGAATGGTTGACGTATGTCTTCTGGACGATCATTTTTTGTAAAGTATAGAAGATCATAGATAATCTTTAATATATATATATCACAGATTTACAGATTATATATGTAGAATACTCACATATAATCGAATAAATAAATACAAAACCTTTTGTAATCATTTGGGAACATTTTTCGTATCTGTTATGCTGTATGCTACATAATTATCCATATAAATCAGTTTATATTCATAATCATCACTCATGTTGTAATACTTATTTATTTCACTGATACCTTTACTAAGTATAATCTTTGCTTACTAATAATAAAACCATAGACAATCTTTATAAAAATATCACAATCTGCATCGTGTTGTGCTCACTGAGCGCAATTTAAAACCACTCAGGAAAATGGCTTCGCTCACTAATCAAAGTGCGTTCACAGAACTTTCACTCAACGGTTCTGCAACAGTTGTGTTTTCTGAACGCAACCCCTAAAGATGGATAGCGTATTGGTGACATTCTGGTGACATTATTGACGTGAAATCAGGTGCTCCAACACAACTTTCAGCCAATCAGATATGACTTTCACAAATTTCGATATTTGCATCAAATTATCTAATTTGAAGAGTCGAGGCACCGTTTACGTATATTTATAAATAATACGAACCTTTACATGTGAAATTTTTTGGGTTGGCAACTTGGACCGAAGTCCCCTATTACAAGATTTCTACACGCTAAATAAAATAGTGAGAGGACGTTTAGCAGCAGGGACACGTTTTCTTCAAGGATAACTTGCATGAGATATTGGATTTACTTACTTTTGCGATGACATCCAAATAAACAATGTTCTAGGTCATTCAAACTTCTATTGTATTCACATAGCTGTGTATCTGGAATCCTTATTCTGGAGAGATTAACTTTAACGGCCGCATTGCCAGTAAGACATCTGTGAAACATTGTATTGATTTTCCTGATGGGATGACTTCGTTAAGATCAAGTAAGTTTGTTTAGGAAATATAGGGTATATTTTGTAGTAGGAATGATTGCTGTTATTGTGAGATAAAGACCACTCTATATTACACTTACTTATGTACCTAACTGAACTAATATGTTGATATTTACAAAAAATCGAAAATTAAATATTATATAGGTTGAGTAAGGATAGATTTGTGTTCAGTGGAGTGTTAGGTACCCCACCGTGTCTCACACACTCACTACCAGTACCAAAATTTCCACTTCTTGCTTAAATAACAAGTTATTATTTAGGCCAGTTCGATTCTGTTCTCTTTGGCAGCTTCCATAGGCTCTATTATGTGTCAACACTAACAAGTTGACTGGTTTGCAAAGGTTTCAGATTGTATCAATTACAAACAATATTGTCGGTTTAAATGACAACACTGCCGTTAGTTAAATCAACAAAAGTGAATGAGGGTGTATATACAATATGTATGTGTGTATGTGTATAGGTTTATGGAAATCATTGTTAATGAAATTTTATATTTACGTTATATATTAAATGATTTGTGATCTTGGTGTGTTCTAAAATAATAGACTGAGAATGTTTCAAGTTTTAACATCATCCATCTATTAGTTCTTCAGTAGAAATCACGTTTGTTATACGAAAAATACAGTTGCCTTTGCTTTTTCATTGCTTCCGTTTCAAGTAAAATATAGTGGCGTCCAATGTATTATTAATACTACACCCATCTCAGTGATTACATAAAAGATTGTTTAATTGTCACTGATTTCCACTCCCTGGGGTCAAGAGCTATAGCCTGGATCTGTATGTGTTAAAAATTGGCGCCCAACGTGGGGCTAATGAAATAAGCAAGTGGCATATTTTTTAATCCTGTAGAAATTTTGAAGAAAGTGACTGATGAGTGAAAGTAAGTTTCTTGATTAATTATTAGTTGCAATATTACAGTACGGGGCACAAGCCTAGTGGGACAATCTCACAAGTGTGAGGAGTAACGAGCTAGTGATGTACATCATTTTCCCTATTACACTAAATAATTTCACGGGGGATTGTTGTAAAAAGAGCAAATATTTGTACCTGGTGGCCAACTAAGAACGGCCGTCTGCCATATCTCAGGAGCGTTTTTTCGTAACAAGGTTCCCTCTCTCCCCCACCTCCTATTTGAAGAGATGAACTTGAACTTGTCCTATAAAAAATATGCAGAGTTTGTCGAGGAATCTGATTATAATATTGAATATGCTTCTTAATTGAGTAAATTTTGAAAAAATTTGCATTTTAAAATTTTAACTGTCAAATACGCCCTCTAGCGGTGGACCCACAATTCTGAAAATAATTTCCAGACGTTTCTCGATGCCACTTTTGTTACAATTTTTTTTCCCGAACCTGTGCTATAATCCACTCCTGAGATCTGGCCGACGGCCGATCTTAGTTGGCCACCCGGTACATTCTTCATGCATAAACTCATGTTTCTTCCAAAAAATGTTATAAAAGTGATATTTATCACCAGTATCTTATGTAACTACAGAAAACTAGCTCTACATAATTTTTTTTTTCATAAAATTTATCTGGAAAACTTTCGACGCTTACGCTCCACTTGATTTTCGTGAAAAGTGTTGGGGACACAGAATCAAGCCTGAATTCAATTTGTGTCGAAAGTCAACATCTCTTTTTATACCTAATAACTCTCCTTTAGGTCGATCAATAAGACGGAGCATAAAATTTTTAAATATTGAGCACGAAAACCCTATACTATGTGAAGGAAAGGATGGTGTTAAACATCTCAATAGTGCATATGTTACGGTTGAAGTATTTACTTAGCTAGTACATAAACTAGTTGGATAGTGTACAAACTATCCAACTGCCTGGTTATTTTGATGAAAAATCACATTTTCACTAAAAAAGCTAGGAGTAATGGCTGGTTTGTATACTACCCAGCTAGTTTATAAACTATACAAAATTTATCGCTCAAACTCAAACCACAAGAAAATTACACAAATTAGCTAGCATTTTTGGCTAGTTTGTGAACTATCCACATTAGTTGGATAAAGTGTGAACCTGATATTGGTAGTAATACATAATAACCAACGAGTTGGTTATTATGTATTACTTAACAAACTAATCAATTCTCTTGGGTTAATTTAGTTTAGGATAGTAAAATCCTTAGTCAAAAATGCTTTCTTTATTGGTACAGGTACCTATTATTACTTCAGGAAAAGTAAAACAAATGTGAATCAAATATTACCAGGTGACAAAATATTAACAATACAATATATTAGGACATTAAACCACCAAACAAAGAACAGTATTATTTGTTGGAGCAAGTTGCACTGTTGTGGCACTTACTATTACACGTATATCCAGACATTTACACTTTTTATTTGCACAACTATTCTTGCAGTGACATCGCACATATCCTTGGGTTGAACCCGATACTGAAAATGTTTCTCAACATTTTCCAACTTTAAAAATTGTTGCTTACATATTTCAAATTCGTTGCGGGAATAGAGCTGTTTAAAAGCGGCTACACACACGCCTGCCGCAGGGGCGATCTAGGGTGTAAGAGTGGGGGTGACCCTAAATCGCCTCCTTGATTGTAACGTGTGTAGGTGAGCAGGGGCGATTTCCTAGATCGCCTCCTTTGCAGGTTGGCAGGGTGCGTCGGACCTTCCTGCTTCCTAGATCGGGTCCAGCCGCCCTGCCACAACTCGTGTGTGTAGCGTGATCGGGCCGATTTCGACCCAGTTCTGTAGAGAAAGCCGTTGGATGTTTGTTTTTATTGTGCAGCTTGCTGAGGTAGATCGAATAAAGTCATCATAGAAAACAACAACCAAGAGCGTGATGTTTGGACGCGGATTATAGAAGTTTTTAAAGACCGGCCCCACATGTGGGATAAAAAAACAAACATTATTTCAACAGGGACATGGGACATCAACTTCCAATTCTCGCATAACGTTCATGTGACACAATTCTTTCCGTTTCTTCAACCAATTCTTCACCCAGAACTTCCTTTTGAAACGAAGTTCCTTATCGCGTGTTGTGAAAGGAGGCTAGACGGATGAAATTCTTACCAAAAGTTGTCACGACACTTTTTGATATAGGAAGCTATTTTTAAAAATTTTCACCATAGTCCGGGCGCGAACCATCAACCTATGCGTCTATATCAAGGCATTCAACACATGCTGCCATGAGCTCTCATGTGTATTAGATGCGAAGAAAGGTATTACATGCTGCAATATGCGATTATGTACAGATAATAATAATAAATGCTTTTGTATTTTTAGCAAGTACGCATTATAACCTCTCTTTATTATTGTGCTAACCAAGTCATACGCATTATAATCTCCACATTTTGTGACTTTAGCAAGTTTACGCGTCATAATTTTAATAAATTCAAAAACAAATCATATTTTAATATTACAATTTCAGAACGTATGTATTTAGCAAGCCGTGCGTCTTCTAACCTATACGTTGTTGTGTTTACGAAGTCGAGAGAGTATATATATATACACTCTGTTGTTGTGTTTACAAAGTCCCGCGTCTATGACGTGTATGAAAGAATAGACAGACAGAGTACATACATATATGTATGTATATATAAATGTTTCGGTGTGTGTATGTATATGTACAATTCCTTCACTAATTAATCGAAAGGAACTTCGTTCCATCCGGGTGTCCCTTGACACCTCTCAAGTTTTTTTTTTCTTTTTTTCTGCGGTAGCTCTACGGACGCAGCCAAGGCAATGCCGATCTTTTGATTTTTCGAAAGTGTTGGCACCATCTTCACGACTCAAGTGTAATCTGCTCTCAGCACGTCAACTGGCTCACTGAACGGCCGGCCGGCAGGTACGTATGTAGAGACGCCTCCTAGATTGCCCCAACCACCCTGCACCCTAGATCGCCCCTGCGGCAGGCGTGTGTGTAGCCGCTTTAAGGACACCGTGAACAGTTCCAATTCAGTAAAATTCATCTTCTACACTCATTATGACACCCAATATATCTCTATGATCTGACCGACTTCGATCTACATCTGGAATGGGTAAATGGGTACTCCCACGGACATGCAGACAGTTCCTGGTTTAAATTTCTTGCGAGAAGTTTGTAGCATTTTTTGTGCTTGCCTTTTTAGACTTTACTGGCATGAATCCCTTATCGCTTTAATATTGTTTGTATTCTGACAGTGGTCACATACGTTTTCTTCAGAACATAATAAGCATTTTCGTGGTAATGATTCATTGAGAGCATTTTCTGTTGTTTCAGTAGAGAGCAATGCCATTTCTTGTTCTTTAAATAAAACTGAGGTTTTATTGTTAACTTCGACCGAAACTGGGGTATCGCGTTGGTTGGTTTACATACTAACCAACTCGTTGTATTGCCACCAATATCAGGTTCACACTTTATCCAACTAATGTGGATAATTCACAAACCAGCCAAAAATGCTAGCTAATTTGTGTAATTTCCTTGTGGTTTGAGTTTTAGCGATAAATGTTGTATATAGTTTATAAACTAGCTAGATTTTATACAAACCAGCCATTACTTGTAGCTATTTTAGTGAAAATATGATTTTTCATCAAAATAACCAGGCAGTTGGATAGTTTGTATACTATCCAACTAGTTTATATACTAGCCAAGTAAATACTTTAACCGTAATATATATAAACTCAATTCAACATTTGGTGATAAAGCATTAACATAAATTTCGTCATAAAAGTGAGGAATTTAATTTTAACATCTACAGGAGTAAAAAGAAATGTTTATGTAAAATTCTAAACTGCATTATCCTGAATTATGAATTTGTAAAGTAAAATATTTTATTTATATTTTTCCAGAAAGACCTCTTACCTATCTGTCAAATATCGGTAAATAGACGGAAATATAACCTAAAACTAATACCGAATGCCCAAAGGCATCGCCGCTAAACTTCTAGGGAGGATTTCGAATATCTGACATCGACTGAGGGATACCAGCTAACTTTATATCGCTTTCTAGTTTTGTTTTTATATCGAGAATTTTTCTGCTCCACAAGAAAACACTCATCATTCATTTTTCCTCGGGAATCCGTCCTAAATCTATTTTCATCCAACTAGTGTGGTCTGGGTGTTTTTTTCGGATGTAAAATGCTCGCGAGAAAATCAGAAATATGAATACATCGAGGTGGAAATGTGAAAATTCGATTATAATAGACGTAAATTTATGCCATTATTAACTCGTATTCCATATTTTTGTTTGTTTAAGTAAAAGGTTCCCGCAAATTATCCATTATAGCCATAAAAAACCGGTTTTTACAAAAAAATAGTAATCCAACTATTTAAGCTCCCAACACCTGATAGGCTCATTTGTGTGTGTCCTATTCACCAGCTAGCACGTAGCTGAACATCCCTGAGAGAAATATGTTAATTTCCTTTCTTTACAAGTTTATACGCTTCAAAACAATATGTATTGTTTTGGAAATATCATTGCTAAGATTCAATTCGTATTTTAAGCATTCCTTTTTACTTTATCTTCCATTCTATTACTGCTGAAACTATTAACTAGGGTGCTTACAAATTCCATAATAATGTGCATCTATAAACAAACAGCGTGAGTTGAAATAAATCATTAGTGATCCACTTCAAATAGCATACATCTGTTTCGCTGATTTATCCCATACTGGTTAATTATCTGAGAGTATGTCTTCGAAATTTCATCGTGAAATTCCCATTATTATAGCATCTACGATATTTCGACTTTTCGATCCTTTTATAAAGTGCTATTCAAAAGTACCCTCCCCCCCTCGTATCTTTTGAACGGCTACACTTACATTAATATAATTTGGAGGGTGGAAATAAAGTGTTGTAAGATTCTCTACGAATGGTAACAGGTGACGTAATAGTAATAGAAGACGTCACAGTGCCACTCTGGCCAATAATTTTAAATAGGACCTTATGGCAAGTGATATCTCGTTTGAAAGACATAGCCATATTAATTTTGTTTGGGTTTAAACTAATTTTGACAGATAAATTAAATAAATACCAAAATTATTGAACTTATTTTTTTTAAATTCGATTAATCAAATATCAACAATGGATTCTTATTGCAGGTATTCGAAATGTGCTCCGTCTACTTCCTGACAGTAATACATCCTATTAGTAAACTCTTGTCGTACTCGTTCGAATGTGTTAACTGAAATTGCATTGCATTCTTCAATAATTCTTTCTTTCAAAACGCCAATGCTATCTGGTGCCGTAGATGAACCTTGGATTTCAAGTACCCACATAGAAAAAAATCGAATGGTGTCAGATCTGGTGACCGAGGTGGCCATTCTATAGGACCTCGCCGGCCGATCCATCTACCTCGATATTCTTCATCCAGGTAACGTCTTACTGCACCATCATAATGTGCAGGAGCACCATCTTGTTGAAATGTTATTTCCAGATGGCCGAATTCATATGGATTATCTTCCAGAATTCCAGAGGCAAAAAGTACTTTCGTCACTAAAATAAATTGTTTATGTGTAATGTGGGTTTTGACTAATTTTATTTGTCATACGTTCACAGAGTTCGATTCTCCTGTCGGGGTCGTCATCCGAAAGGTGGTGCACCATTTTTAACTTGTATGGATGAAATTTATTTTTAGCCAACACTCTCTGTACTGTACTTTTACTTACTTTACAGATAGGCGCAACTTTAGTTGAAGAGGAAGTAGGGTTTATTACCATTTCAGCAACTATATCAATTTTCTTATCATCACTAAATGTTGGTCGACCAGATCGTTTGGCATCTTGAACACTACCTGTTGCTTCAAACTTGTGAAGAAGCTCCCTCAAATAAGTTCTCGAGATAGGGCGATCTGGGTATCTCCCATTAAATAAACGTTCCGCTTCATGGAGATTCTTTCTAGATTCACCAATTATTAAGATAGCTGCTACTTTGTCGGCTTGAGTATGTGCCATTTTGCCTATGTAAACTCTTAAACGTCTCGTTAAACAATAATAAAATTAAATATTTGAGCTATTCAGAAAAACTGCAAAACAACAAATACTATTAAGTTAAAAACGTCAATTTTTTTGAAACTAACCAGAGGCGGACTGAAAAATCTTCAATATTTAAATGTGAAATAATAATTTTGGTATTTATTTAATTTATCCGTCAAAATTAGTTTAAACTTAAGCGAAATTAATATGGCTATGTAGCCAATTTCAATGCCTTTCAAACGAGATATCACTTGCCATAAGGTCCTATTTAAAATTATTGGCCAGAGTGGCACTGTGACGTCATCTATTACTAGTACGTCACCTGTTACCATTCGTAGAGAAGTTTACGAAACTTTATTTTCACACTCCAAATTTTATTTATGTAAGTGTAGCCGATCAAAAGATACGAGAGGGAGAGGGGACTTTTGAATAGCACTGTGTATGGAAATCCACTAACTCGACCTCTGTACTTTGCATCTTTTAGAATTTATTTCTATATTCGTAGATAAACTATAGTATTCAGCTTGCGCGGTAATGGTCATGGCTCGCTTGATGAATAACAGCACTCGCTGCAGCTCTATCTGCATGAGTTATGACCTACATTCACACTGGTGAATAATACAGAGCTTCAACAAATCCATTTGAAATAATGATATTGACTTATATATTTTAATTTTACTTGATATAGTTACTTACCGATAAATCCAGTATAATCTTGAATGGGTAAAATATATGTCGCACGCCAAAATAAGCAATTTTCATGCGAAATCGACCGATGACCGAGCGGTAAAACGTCGAGCAAAGCGAGGGTCCAGGATAAGGGAACTGATGGGAATTATTGGAACCGGCGTTCACTTTGAGAAGAACCAAACTGCGATGATGGAAGTGCATGAATTGGAAGTGAATCAAGTAATTACGTTTGCCGAACCATATGAGTTGGTGTCACGCCCTTGTCGCTCAGGCATATCTCCTCTATATCGGACACTAGTTAATTCCGGTTGTTCTATTGTAACAATTTTTACTGAAGTTTTAATGTTATATGTATATTAATAAAAAAAAATTCCGTAAAAAATATTGTTTTGGGATAAATATATTTTTTTTAACATGTAAATTTCCCTTTGTAATAGTTGATTTATTTTAAAGAGTGGAAAATGTACCACGTAGTTTTTTTGAACATGAACTTGACAATAGTATACAAACTAGTGGTTCTACGTCGAGCCCAACAATATCCATAAACTCGCGACAGTGTATCTACATTATACTTCGTCTTAATGAGTAATGCCTGCGAGCTGTGATATGCTACTCCGCTGCAAACTGTACGGGTTCCCATTGGTCACACATCGAACCGCGCTCGACACTGCTTCATTATAACTGGGCCGACGACCATTTTCTTATTTAAAAAGGTAAATCTCACAGTACAAGCTGATTAATAAGAAGATATATGAACTAGTATTTCCTTTAATCCGTCTGGTTCGTCTATATTCCACAATTTTACCATTTTCAGTATATTTTTCTTGTTCAATGACACAGAACATACTTTCTCCACGACTAAATAATAACGCAAAAATTATTTTCACATATTTAGCTTCATAATGATATAAATTCTTCACACCAGTGAATAATAAAAAGAATTCACTCTCGTTAGCCAATTACATTCTTTTATTATCAGAATTCACGCTAAAATGAATTGAAATGAATAAATCAAATCATCTCTTCAAAACGTCAAATACCTACGAACGCAAATCGCTTTTGACAGCGCGTCCTTTGAAACGTCAAAATAATTATAAAATTATAATTTTACGTATTATAAGAGAAAAAAATGGACCATAGTAGCGATAGTGAGTATGTACGCCTCCCGGAATTATAATAAATGTAAGGGTTCCGATTAAAAATATGAGTTATGTATATATATTTTGTCCACGACCACCTAATAATAAGTCAATATTTTACCTCCTAACTAAAGGTATATGGTACCCATATATCAACTGTCGTGAACTATGGTTCATAATACACTGTAGTGTATTATGGTTCATAACTCCCGACTAGAGATGGGGGTACAATATGAAATAAACTATTAAATCTATTTATTATTTATTAATAAATAAATTAAGTGTCGTGGACAAAGTATAGTATTCTACTCGCAATTTATGGCCATAATTCACTTGGATGACTTGCGCCCCTCGCCTGCGGCTCGTGAATCGTGCATCGTGAATTATGGCTATCATAAATTGCTCGTTTAATAATATACTATACTCTACATTTTTATAAATCTCTCCCTATTGCCTAGTGGTGGTTGACTATGGTGCGAACGATCGAGGTTCGATCCTCACTGGAAGTTTTATTAACTTGGATGATTCCAAAGCTCACTCGCTGCGCTCGCTCGTTTTGGCAACTTCATCCGCGTGAATAATAGCCATCATTCTGCACTCGTTGAAGAATATACTATTCCTTTTCTCTGGAATAGCTTGGAATTCTTTCCGTTTACTATTTCTTGCCTCATGAGCTTTTTGCCAACGTAACGGCAAGAGGATCATGTGCTTATAGATAATCCTTCCCATTCTTCTTTTTCATATTATAGGCCCAATCCCTTATATATTTCATTTACGTTAAGTTTGCAGTAACAAAACATGACAGATGTTTTACATCGTTGCCACGTTGTAATTTTTTCCCAAATTGATGATTGACGTTGGGCGCCAATGAAACAGATAATGAGATTGAATGTCGTTGAAAAAATTATAGTAATTATTGCAGGTTCTTGCCTAACTAACCAATTAAATTTGGAAGTAAACCAAGCTAGTTCGCAGGGCCTTTATTAATCTTAAGAAAAACAAATTTTGGCATAACTAGAAAAACAGAAAAAGCTATTTCAGGGCGCCACCAATTTTCTTTCCTAAAAGAAAATTGGAAAGAAAATCAAATCTAAGGGTCAGCTAACTTTTAATCTGTTAAAAAAAAATAATTTAAAGTTTCTGTTTGATAAATAAAACTAACAGAGTAAAAAAATGTATATAATTACTTTGAAATTACATAAAAAAGGGTTAGTAGCAAATAAAAAAAATTCTTATCAAAAGTAAAATTGTTTGAAACTTAAGATGACGTTGATGATGAAGATGATGTTGATGATGAAAATGATGTTGATGATGAAGCTGTCGATGTAGGTACTACGGATTGTCTACTCTACAGGAACCAGTATTCAGGAACTGTTTGTCCCACAGGTACTTGTCTGTCACACAGGAACTGTGACCCAGAAACTTGTCTGTCACACATGAACTTGTGACCCAGAAACTGTGTTCCAGGAACTGTTCTTCCAGGAACTTGTATAGGAACTCCAAAAACTGTGCTCCAAGAGACTGTTTTTCCCAGGAACTGTTCTTCCCAGGAATATAAGTATAAGTATAAGTATAAGATAACATTGAACTCAAAAATAAGGGCAGAAATTATAGAAAATAAATATCAAGATGTCCAAGTTTGAAACCCTAAGTTTAACAGAAAAATGTTATATTCAGGCACATGTTAAAATGCATCGTTATTGAAGTATTAAGTAAAAATGTATTTATTGAAAACTTACATCTCTCACAAAAGTAATAGGAATAAGCGGTCCATCGTTATCCCGTTCTCTCTCAAAATATGATATTAGGGATGCTATCATATCCTTGATATCACTCGATAAAGACTTGGGCATTGCGACGCGGTGTTCTATACTCTCTTTTAAATAGTTATGAAAATAACAGATTATATCTTACACGGTGAATAATAAACTATAAAATGCAAATGAAAACGACAAACCAACACAAGAAGTTCTGATAAAATAGTCTGATTTTGAAAACATAAGTCTGGCAACCCCGAACACGGCAGCCAACTTTTGGACCCTAACTTCTCCCGTTATATGAATATTTATTCCATTTACACTTTGGATATTTAGATTTTGTACAGTGCCTGCAATTGTTACTACAAATGTCGAAACTGCAAACTTATCGTACATGAACTTCATCTACTACTTCTTGTATGTAAGTTTAATAGAATTGAGCGGAATTGACAATATCCCAATTCTGATACACATCCCAATTTTACAACAGTTTCCTCGTTCTCTTCCCCTGTCATCCTCGCACAATTCTGTTCCTTCCGTTTACTAATTTATCTACCGTAAACATATTCACCTATTGATAAAGTCCAATCATTAGGATGTTTCCGTTGAGTTCAAACATAAATTCGGATCAAATTAAATCCGCTACATAATCTCTTTATGTAGCGATTATTTCCAAATTTAACTAACGTGAACTGAATATTATATTCGAAATTACCTCTCTACACGAATATTATCGACTGAAGCATTAGCTGGAAAAAAATCTTTTCGAAACACGTAGTTTACTACAAGGTACAATTTTATTATTGTTATCTGCACTATAATATACCACAGTAGTTTTATGGTAGTGGTGCTCGTTAAAGAAACTTTCCAGATTATAAGAAACCTGGGAGATGTTTCGAGACATTGCGGTGTTCATATGAGTTGTACGTAGAAAGTATTGATAGTCAAAAAAGGTAACGCGAAAGTCTAAAGGCCCCCATACAATACGGGTAAGGATCACCCTGGGCGACCCTGGGAAGCTGGCGCCGAAGAAATATTTGTAGATGACCAGGAAAAGCCTACGTTTAACAGTAGGAAAAGAACGATTAGCGTCTAGCTGATTACGCAGAATGGCTCCCGAAGGTGAACTACAGGCAATTGAAAGTTAGTAGTTGCCCAACTAGCAAAATGGAATTCTAAGAGGACTGAATTCTTGTATAATAGTCGAATAGCGTTGTTTCAAGGACTTTTTATTTCTATTAAGCCTTTTGTTGCAATCATTTTGTTTTTTACAATATATGCTATAGCGCATTATATACGATCATTCCTTTTAAAATGATATATAATATCAAAAATATTATTTTATAAGACTTTTATACCTATTGTGTAAGAGTTCTATAATATACTATATAACTTATAGCCACAACATTATGAAATAGTTAATTAAGCTTGTCTTATTGAAGCTGTATAATGTTGTATAATAAATATTGTATAGCATTCAAGTGCGTTGCATTATAAAGCACTTTTTAGTTGTATAGTGCCTAAATATTCTTCGTTATAAAACAGTTATCGTATACCGTTCCATTTGACAATAAAATATTGTTTAAGGCATTTTTTGGGATGAAATTGTTGCTTCATAAATCGCCATGATTAAATAAGCAATTCTTGTACTGCTTTCGTCGCCATTATGAGCAATTGAGTTGGAAACATGAAACTATATTGAAAAATGTGACTTTATTCTTATTTAAAGAAATATATTGTGAAAAACTATCCATATGAAGTGATAAACTATTAAAGTCATAAAAAAGTATTTTAGAATATTCTATTTTATTATTTTTTTTTAAGTTTCTACTTTAAACTTAACCAGAATTGAAGCGCTTCATTTTTTTGCCAAATATATACCTATAATCTATCAGTGAGATTTGCGGCTCATCAAAATGTGTGCTATTAAACCATCCAAATGAAATTATAATTTTTACTATCGATGTCCGCCCAAGCGGCCCAAGTCGTTTTGATAAGTCTCCATTTCTACAAATGAAATGTATGATGCACGTTCAAGTTGAAAGATTATTTGGTTCTGATATTCTTCACTAAAAAAATGAAATGCTCTTATAAACTGCTATATAAAAAATGTTTCCATTGTGCTCGAAATAACAGCATTATAAAAAAATATATTGCATTATACAACCATTTTGTAAGACCTTTATAGTGCCGCTTCAATCCCATTTTATAGATGTCACTACATGACACACTATTAAATCATTTTATAGTAGCTGTATGAATGATTATGGAACAGTCATATAAGAGTTGTATAAACTTTCAATAGAAATGTTATACAACCAAACAGTTGTAAAAAATTGGGCCCTTTTCAGTTGTATAAGGATCATATTATAATTGTTTTGTAGACCGTTATAAGAATTTAAGTATCATATAAGACATATCTTATAGCTGTTTATACAAACCTTATAGAATTTAAATTGCTACTTGGGTGAGGTGCGCATGCGTCCAAGCAGCCTTTATCTACCGTCCATCTTCGGGAGCCATTCTGCGTGATCGGCTATATAGACGCTAGTGAAAGAACGTCTCTGCAGTTCTGTGTTTTACGATCAATCGCAAGGACATAAATTGCAGTGGCGTTAGTTTTGGCTTAAAAAAAGAGATCACGGGGAAAATGTTCGAAATGGGCAAGAGATTGGTTATTGAAAAGAAACGAATTTTCCCATGTCAATCTATTAAAAGAGCTTAAACTGGAAAAAAGTGACTGGTGTAATTATTTTAAAATGTATGAAGATAGTTATTTACAAATTGTTAAACCGTATCACACCTTTGATACAAAAGCAAGAGCAGCAACAGCAGCAACAGCAGCAATATTAGCTCAAGCATTAGGACGCATAGTACCAGAAACATGTTTTGCTATATACTCTGTTTTAAAGGAGGAATATTCTGAAGATTTTATCTTCCATAAACTTGGCAACAATTTATATAACTCCGAAAATTCAATAGTATAATTTTTATTTCACATTCTTGTATCAGCCATTTTGCAGAAAGACTGTGTTTTTTCACTATGGATTTGAATTAATACTACATACACTAGCAGACTTGCACGAACACATTTGCCTATATTGGTAAAATCTCAGGTCACGTGTGAGATGGAGAACGTCGGTTAACATTTTCGAGATTGGCCCATACACTAGCAGTTTTGTACGCGCAATTTTAACTGTTCGGTTAATATTGTCGTGTTTACCCGAGTGTATGAAGGCCTTAAGGTAGATTATAGAATCCTGAAAAAAGTTAACTTTAAAGTCTAAGGTAGATTGTAGAATTATGTCTCTGAATAATAAGGTCTTTCAAGCAGATATGCCATAGCAAAAAATGCAGTAGAAGAATCAAGCTGTTTAGAAACAGATTTAATGGCAAAATAGGTGTAGAGGATAATTTTCCTGTACCAAACTGTCTACATGTACAGACCATTTAACTTTTCTCCATAAAAAATATTGAGAATTATTTACGGCTGTTGCTGGTTGTGACACCCTGTACCATCCATTTCAGGCATTAAAAGGATATATTGTGATTTAAGTTTTTCATATGAAATATTTTTTATTCGCTTAACAAACGAATGAATGGACTCCATTTATATCCGTTTTAAATAAAGATAGCAGAATAATGGACTTTAATTCAATAATCGTAAATTGCACTCGGAAAGCAACTAACAATTAATGGAAACGAACGAACAACCACCCAACGAATCGAGTACAAATCCATTGGTCCACGTCCGAGAGCACTATTTATTTAAATTTTTGTATTCGTTTCATTATTGGAAATTGAATATCTAGGATCGGTCTGCAAAACGGATATGTTTAGATCGTCGTTTTGTGAATGCCTCTCACAATCACAAAAACTTTTGTATGAACTTCAACTAACCTTCGATGGATCGGCGGTGGTACGCTAGAACGGTCGAATGAACGCGCTATATTGTATTTTCTCACTCGTGTATGAGTGAGTGGATACCTATGTGCGTCAATATGCTGTTGCTGCAATCTTTATTTTGCGATTAACTTTGATGGAGCAAAATAAAACTTCACCTTTTTTTCACATCCTTTATAATATTAATTGGAAATATACTTTCCTAGGGCCTCACTAATGGGGGGGAGCGAATAAACCAGAATAAAGGGGCGCCATAAACGCTTTTAACATTTTTTCCTACTTTTTTGTTGTCAGTATTTATTTTTATTGTTACATTTCACCATACTCCGATACAATACAGTTACAATACAATACAGTTTTCTTCATAATCAGGAACGACGGAAACATTGTGTACATAATGATTACCAAAATTAATATTCGACATAGGCAATATTTTGATGCTATAGCTACAAGATGTAGCTCCGAAAATAAGTTCAAAGTAGGTATATCATACAGGAAAGACTGGAAAAAAGGTGTACCCATACATGCGGATGTTTTTTGGTATACAGACGGGTCAAAGACGTTTGCATATTCCTCAGTGGTCGAGTAGTGAGCAAACCAGACTCTCACGCGGTAGACCCGGGTTCGATTCCCCGTGAAGAAGATTTTTTAATTGTTAATTTTATTTTTAAATAATTATTCTGCTTGTAACTAATAACGAAAACTGGTAGACGTTTGAAATATTTAGCAGAATATTCATTATTATAGATAATGGTACGGTACCCTTCATGAGGGAGTCCGACTAGCAACATCTACTTATAACAGTATCGTATATTTAAAATGGGAAACCGTATCATTATTCAAATTGGACATTCAAGAGCTGTACGTTTACCACAAAAAAATTAGTGGATACATAAAATTGAATTGTTAAATTTTCAATTTGAAGTTATATTACAGTTTATAGAAATTTTTATTTTTAAGATCTTTTCTTATGTTTCTTATGAGTAAATTGATGTATGATCTTTCTTTCACATACTTAACTTTAAGTTATAATACAGAGTGAGTCCATACTATACTTAATTATGTTTATACGTTTTCATTTATATCTTGACTTCGACAATAGCTATCAACATATATGCGGTTTGCGCCATTATGTTGAAAATTTAATCCAGTTCCATTATAATTCACAATAATTGGGAGTTTCCATTAAACATTCTTATGGAAAACAAGTTTCAATTTTTTTCATTCGAAAGTACCCTCTACCTATGACAATTAAAACTAAATGCCATTGTTTTATAGTAGATGTAATTAATTCATCTACACTCTTTCTATTGATACTAATTTCGTTAAAATCGGTTGATTCAAACCAAAGTTATAGGCATATATCCACAGACACTTTCCAACTTTCCCCCACCCTTTATTTGGAGAAATAGAATAAAAAGTACTTGAGCAAATTTGTGCGAAATTTAGGCTTTTTTTTAATTTACTTATTCAACACTGAGTATAATTGGGCATTTTTCACAAAAAAACTGGTTTTCAAATTTTTCTTTACAGGTTACGCCCCCTTGCGGTTAACCTAGAAACTTGAAAATAATTTCCAGCAATTTCTCTTGTCCACTTTTCCCAAGGAATTTTTTCTCCTAAAGTTATAACATGTATAGTTTATGATATATTATATAGCCGAGAGATCGGCTTATTGGACCACCCGGTACAAAGTTCTTAATGTTAAAATTAACTGCCCCAAAATTCTTTCATCCATCTTATTTAATGTTCCTGTATGTTCCCCTCGTATAATGTTAATGTTTCATATACGAAATGTGGCTTTAACCGTAAGGGACCCTCTTGTGACTATTATGAAAATAACGAATAATTACAGCTTATATTAGTGGATATTGATTGGTGTTTGACTGAAAAAGTTTTTCACCATCTTATACTAGGGCATATTTTAAATATATCTATATAAATTTTTTTCACAGATTGTTGCAAAGCTGTTTGAACCTCTGCAATTCATGTATTCAATTTATACTTGGGATATGTTATTGCCATGTGTGAATGTAAATTTTAATTTAAAAATTATCGACCATGTAATTAGGCCTTTAGGCTTGTTTGGTTATAAATAAATAAATAAATGAATAAGGGCAACGAAAAAGCGGATGAAATGGCTAAACAAGGCTCATCAATGCCATTCGTTGGGCCGGAACCCTTCTGCGGCGTTGCAAAAACCATAACAAAATGGGAAACAAAGAAGTGGGTCGCCCACAAATCTCGGAAATTTTGGAGGAACTCGCCAGGACAGAGGCAAGGGAAACAGTTCATAGTAGAACACTCGCCAAAATTTACAGCAGATCTTATGACCAAAGATAGGAAAACTGTCAAAGTTGTAGTGGGTCTGTTAACGGGGCGTTGTAAGCTCAATAGGCATTCAAATTTGTATATGTGTTTTGTCTCCCTCATAAAATCTATCTATCTATCTAGGCATTATTTTTAACAATCCCATTCAATACAAATGTCTCAGAGATCATTTTAAAAATCTACCGAAACCTAAAATCCTTTTATTTTTTACCGTAACAAGGTTAAAAATGATGTAATATTTCACCCCTTTTCAGGTACAAGACGAGACAAAGTAAACTTTGCTGTTTTCTTGTTTCAGTTTAGAGACATGTATCAAAATTAGAAGAAGCTTCTCGGGATGAAAACAATACTACTATATATCTCAGTTACGTGGAAACTTACGTGTCATGATGTGAAATTTATATCCATTTTTTTGACTGTAGAAATGTATTGTTGAATATTTTGTTAGGGTGAATTTGGATAAATAGATGACTTTTTAAAGTGTTTGATTAATTAAAAACTTTCAAGTTTCAATCCATTGATTTACAGTTATTAAAACATTGTTAATAAATTAGATAAAATGATTGATGAAATGAAATGAAACTAGTAGCTGAATAATCTGTCCTCTTGGTGGACAAAATTAAATAATTGTGGTTTGGACTTTGAGTTTTATTGTACCCTTTTGTTTGGATTTGTAAAACCACATTTGAGATATGGATGAACTCTTGAAATTAATGAAATGTGTTAATGCTACCCAACATTTAACTTTCCTATCCAGATGTTCTCAACTTATGTCAAGTTAATGATGAGTTTTGTGTGGATCCATTGTATGCACTGTGAAATACCCCGCTGATAGACGCGCGTTGGGGCGGCAAAGTTTTGATAGGTCTGGCCAAGATCGTTATCTACTTATCAAAATAATCAGATGCTTCTCTTCTATCACGACGTCATTATTTTTAACTTTGATCGGTGGTATTCTTTGAGGTGACAAATTATGATTATTTAATTTCGATCTTATATCAGGTTTTTTCAGTAACAAATATTTTAAAGTGTTAAATAACACAATTCTAATACTAATACGGTCGGGTTAGCCCAAACACTATCAAAACATGGATGTGAAAGCAGCAGGCGAGATTTTTGATGATGTTCCTTAAAAATATCATGGTTAATGATAATCCGTTGCCTTCACTGGTTTTTAGGCTGTGTAATTGCACAATAACAGTTTATAGCCAAATCATCCAATTATTTTTCGACATGTTTCCGGATTTTACTCGAAAAGTATTGAATTTATCGTGCATATGTATAAGAACACAGTTATAAGGCGTAAAATTTGCTATTAAATCCCGTGGTTCAAAATGTGAAAATTCCCATCCCTGCAGCTACAGCGAATGAATAAGTGAAAAAAATTGAAAAAAGAGTGTTTTTCAGACGCAAAATACCAATGCAATTTATGAAGAGATGTAAATAATTATTTGCCTCATAATACGTTATTTATTCACGAACTGAATGCAACAAACGCGGTTCCAATATCTTTTTCAGTTGCTGATTAATCTAATTGTTAATAAACATTAGGTAAGAGAAATAGACATTGTTAGAATAAAGACATATGCCACAAAAATTGTTTAAACTCACAATAATGTTTTTACACATACTAGAAGACTACAGCTATGATATGCATGTGATTTAATAAAAAAAAATCAAATTAACTGACTCAGACGTTAGTTTAAAAAAGTTTACCTTAGTAACAGTTAATATATCTGGGCGGTTTTCCATTTTATTAGAAATCTGAAAAAATCCACTTGAAGGAATTGGAAAAACACAACTTTTGGCGTTCTGAACGTTCAATTCGGATCATTTAATCCCGAGTTATTGAATTCCAAACTTGATCAACGATTCTAGGCAAGCGAACAACAATTTAATGGAAAAAATGCAGGACCTCCTGCATACTTCCCAGATATTTTCCAACACAGATATCTTTCATAACTTATCAACAATTAAATAAAAAAGAAGAGAGGATGTGCGCGGAAGAGACTGTGATTCCGAGGGGAGGGCATGGCTGAGTATAGCGGCGAGAGCACAGATTATAATATTTGGCTAGAGGTTGAATCATACCTGCATGTCTGTATTTTCTTACCTTGATCTTTTGTCGAGAATCTTTGATCAAGTTTAGGATTCAAAAACTCGGGATTAAATGGTCCGAATTGAACGTTCAAAACGCCAAAAGTTGTGTTATTTCAGGTCATTTAAGTGTGTTTTTTTTTAATTTAATATTTTTGAGTGATTCCATCAAAAATCTCGCCTACTAACTGCTATTACATCCACCTTTAATGCTAACCCGACTGGACTATACTTCTTCACCCCATCACCACAGTACCAAGTTACAGTTTCATCAATTCGTGCTTTTTTTAGTTTGAATTTTCCGGAATAACCAGGTACAATTTTACTTCTCAAACCTTCCGGTGATAAAAATTTGATAGCTAGTGAATTCGGCTCATCAAAAGATCTCCCTTTCCGTTCAAAAGCACAAGTAGCAACAGTATCCAACGTAAGCCTCACACAAATGTATCTCGCTTCTGAATCAGTTGACAATTTAGCTTCGGATTTTTTTAGAAATTAATATATATATTTTATCTAATTCCGCTATCAAATGTCACTCCTTGACGTTAGGAAACGTCACATTTTTCATAACCTCCATAATAATATATCAGTTATGAAAAGTATTATGTAAAAACGTTACGTAACTGTTTATGTTTCAACATAGAGATACCACATGAGTTTCAAAGAATAATTTATCAATTAGGTAGGTACTGTCAAAACTGACAATTATTTCATTATTTAAACTGTACGATTAACCCATTATTCTTATTCAATAGTATTCTGAGATTTATAAACATTGAAAACATTATTCAGGACACAGTTATTTAAAGTAAGTCAATTTTCTGGGTGAATACATCAGAGTAACAATACTTCTAACACCATTTGATTCCACTTCAATATTATCATTGATTTTATTGAATATTATGAAAGCGCGGAATTAGATAAAACGTTGTACGTAAACACGTTATGAAGAGAGCGATATTGTTCAACACGCGTAATTTGCAGAACTGCAAATATTACGCTTGTTGAACAATATCGCTTTTTTCATAACTAATTACGTAAATATCTATTATCTAACCATCGAACCAGAACCTACTATTGGCATCGCAATAAGTTTTACCAAACCAACACTAAATTCCTGGACAAGCAAAAAGAGCTTTAGACTTATGGCATAATTTACCAGGATTGGTTCATTCAAAGGCTTTTATACATCCTTCGAATAATGTCTCCAAGCAAATTTTAGGCTATAGCAGACATGACCCACGTTGTCCAACAGGCCACTGTCATCTGAATCATGTTAAAATTAGGACTGTCAGAAGATCCGACCTACCGCCTTTGTCTGAAAGATGATGAAATGGCAGAGCATATAATTTGTGCCTGCCCTGGCGCGGCTCGAACCAGGAATCTGATGTTTTGAAGGTCCTCTCTCTCTCGCCCTCGGACCTGAAAAATCATTCACCAAAAAACTAATCGGCTTTGTTAAGAAGCTGGGCCTTATAGACCCACTCTGCAGACATCTAACCTAACCTATCTAGCAAAATGTTGATCTGTATGAAGTAGTAGGTACGTGGAGTAGGGATACAGGAATTGCTAACCTTTCCTGATGTGAAAATCGAGGTTAGTTGGGCATTTTTATTTTTCTTATCAGCTTCTCCCATTAATAATGGATTTATGCCAAATAATGGATCAATTTTATAATCAACTTCAATATCATTATCTTGGAACTGTTTAAAATCTTTAACCATAATAAATATCATAAAATCTGAATCTCAAATTAACAACATATGAGTTTGAGCACGTCTTTTTACTAGACTCCATAGATCAGACCCCAAGTCTTCCATTGGGAATGGTTGTGGTTCTCCCTCCACTATCATCAATAATCCTAGTTAGACCTTCGCAGTTTCATAATTTTCTTTGCAAGATCTGAGTTCGTTCGTGTCTGCCAATTCAATAATGCTCATGTGTTTGTTAAGTCTACAGTGTTGTGTCAGAAGCCCAACAAAGATTTTGATTGTACACCCATTCCGCGAATTTCAGCAATGGTTCTTAGTTGAACTCTTCCATCATCAATTTTGGAACAGATTTTTCATCCAAGTACTGTTACGCTATACAACATACCTAAAGGTTCTGGACCAATAGAAGCACGTCCTGTTAATTAATCAATTACTCTAGATATGATTGGGCTAGACACATCAAAGTTTCAAATATAGATCTATAATAGTTTCGTTTCAATATTGACTGTGTAGTTGAGATTGTTGCGAATAGTGACAAGTCTAATAAAAAATGATAACTTTGGAAGTACTTACTCATAATTATATTGAACCAGTTTACTTATGCTCCAAGCACTTCGTATCAATGGAATTAAATTTAATGTCAGGGTCAATTTGATTACTTACATATTTCTTATTCATTTATAGCCGTTCTAAATTTGTCAGACATTCAATTATTTATAGTTATAAAGTTAAATAATAAAACCGTCCGTCTTTATTGACACAAAAAAAAACGTTTGAAAAACTTTTTTGTACAACTGTCATTAAAAGTGACACTTTTAATGATAGCAAACAATGTTAAAAACGATTGTTTACATAGCAGCGTGTTAAAAATATTTTTAGCACGCTGCTATGTAAACGTCTGCCATTCACAACAATCTTTTGATTATTTGAATACTAAAATGCATTTTGAATTTATTGTCATTGTAAATTCGCTCGTTTCATTATCAAAATAGGGAAGTTGTACAAAAAACATTGTATGGTATTTGTGTTAAAAGTGATTTTATTTTGTTCGTGAAATTGTTCAATTCGCTCCGCTCATTTCACAAACGTTTTCACTCACAAAATAAAACCTCCCTTTTAACACTCATATCATAAATAACTATTATGAGATATATTTTTTTTTTTGGTTCGTCTTAATTATTCTTTGAATAGACGTAGAAAAGGCCAGCTTGGTTGTAATAAGACAAATCCATTTAAAATAATTCAGTTATTGTAAGTGAAACCTAAGCTTGCCCTTTTATTTTGTTCTATCTTTGCGTTGAATTAAACTTATGTTGAAAAGTAATATTTTTATTTTATCAAAAATCTCGTACCTATAATTTAATTATTGTCATATAGAGAAGGTAACAGATAAAAGAAATGGGATCTATTCTGTAACTAATCCTTTAAAATTTAGACGCCTATTAAAAATAAGTTTTTAACGGGCCTTTAAAAATTTGTTGTTGAAATGCTATTCTGCAAGTATACATTTCAGAGGACTCTTAAAAATTATACATTTTAAAGGGTTCCTTTAAATTTTTTAAAATTTCGAGTAGAGTATCTGGCAACAGCGCTCTTGTCATTCTATAGCTAATCTTTAATAAAACGAAGGGAGAGTTATTGAAGATAGAAGAAAAACATAATAATATTTATTTGATGGTAACCCACAAATCACTCGACATAAACTGTTTTTGGTTTCTTGCATGCAATTATTATAATTTATACAGGGTGTTTTCATCTCTTCTAATTTGTTGGCTACTTGGTGAAAAATTATGTTTGAATGTTATTGAAAAAAAATACATGAAAAATATTTTTTTTTTATTGGTGAACCATTTTACCTATTTAAAGCACGCCTCAGCGTGTTTCATTCTAAAATATCCTGTATTATAGTTATAATGTTATAAAAAATGTCACGGGCGCCAAGAACGACTGAAAAACAATAAAGTTTTTCCACATTTTTCTTGACACATCCTTGGAAAAAAGAAATACTTTTTAATAAATTAGTAGGTATTTGAAAGGAATCACTCAAGTCCCTAATACTTTTTTGGTGTAATCTAAATTATGCCCCAGAATAATATATAAAGATTGTTAATTTAAATTATTTCAAATATAACCTAACAATGTTTCTTACTTCTTGTGGTTTGCAATTAATTCTTCAATCAAGGCTTCACCAGAAACATCTACATACGCCATTTTTGTTACCGTTATTATTTGAAGGCACACTCTAACATCCCTTTAAAAATAATAGTTTTAACAGGCTATTTTGAAGGAATCCTTTGAAATTTTAAGGGAAATGTGGTTAGCAAATACCGCTTTAATTTTAGCGCCGGTTAAATTTTTAACGGCCTCTAAACTTTAGAGGAAGAGTTACCGAATAGGCTCCATAGAACTAAATCATTAATTATTTATTAAATCGAATATAACAAAAGAAAAATACACTTGAATTATTATAAGATATCAGAAGATAATCATTTTTCATTGGATTTTTTCGAAGTGTACCCACAATCCTCCAATTACGTGACGCATCATAAAATAAGGATCTAATTTCAAAGGGAACTGTGTTTTAGAACTGACCTTTAGTCGATAATTTTTCATTATATAAGCGATACCTGTTTTTATTTGCATTTGAGCAAATCGTTGACCTGAAACAAAAAAATATATAATTGGAATTGATTGAATATAAAATGAAAAAAATCTCAAACGCAGCATCTAACTTATTGTTTCACTCAATAACTTAGCTCATATAATACCCTTCTTGGTGTGCGTCATCGATTGTTAATGTCCTTCTAACACATTATGTTGGAAGAAATGGAGAGAAGGGTAGGTCTGAGATTAATCCTAATTAAAATAACACAATAATGAACCGTTTAAATGTATTACAAACATTAACCCTAATCTGACTCAAAAAATTTGATTAGTTGATGTTTAGAATACACGCAAGCGCAATCTATCAATCGGGGGAAATGACATCATTCAAAATAGGATGCAGGCGTATCTTTGGTATTGGCAATGTGTCTTACGTATTTTTCTACTGTTCCACTGATAGTTCTCTTCAGGTCTGTATAGCTTGGCAAGTTTATCTGAAACTACGGGTCATCGGTAAGAGGCGAGGAAACATCTCTCATAAACGTACGAATGGCGTACAGTACCTATTTTACCAAGTAAAACTGAAAATACATAATTCACTGACAATACCAACGCCACTGGATAAATCAATATCAGTCAATTGAGGAAGTGAGAGGAAAGAACACACGCACGCTCTTGCCAATAAGAAGTCAGCTGGTCAGGCCTTTCCATAAAAATCACCAATTATGTAATTAGGAGGGTGTGGTAATTATGGTTTCCGTACAACGCTGCCAGAGCTTGAAGAAGCCCATAACAAAGTTGGAAAAGTGTTCATCTTTCAATATTCATAAATTGATTAGGTAATGTTAATAGAAAAAATCCAAGGCACATTAAAGAATTAACGTTTAATCATATTGTTAATATTGTTAATAATAAAAAGTCCCTTTTCTAATTATTATCACTACCTACTTAGCACTTAAGCTTTTTCATTGTTAAACGTGGCAATATCGAATGATTTCGACTGCATTCCTTCCACGGTTTCAGATAAACTTGCCAAAGTATACTTTGTTGTTTACGGTCAATTATTATTTATGAAAAGTGAATATTAATCTTATTGTTATATGTATTTGAATTATACGAAAATATGCCTAGATACATGGTAAAGCATCATCATTTTCAAAGTTCTCAAGTATTTTCAATTGGAAAAAGAAGCTGGTGAATATTAATTCCATAGTCTTCTAGAATTTGGCTGAATACGATCCTCATGATTTTATTCATCAAATTTAAGGTTAGGTATATGTCAAAATAAAAATAAACGACACCCAAAACTCGGATATACGTCACAAACGATGACGCACACCAAGAAAGCTATTGAATGTACTATATCTAGTATGTATAATGATCGAATATTTCACCTAAGCATACACGTGGTCCTTCTCCAAATGGAAAATAAACAAATCTATTAATGTTGGTATGGTCAAGAAAGCGTTCCGGTGTGAATTTTTCTGGCTCTTCAAAATATTTAGGATCCATTTGAAGACCTTCTAAAGGTAACATAATCGAATCTCCAGTCCTCAATTTAATTGTCATATTTTTGAGATCTGGATTTGTTGGAGTATATGTGTAGTCTTCGGTACACAGTTTGCTTAAACTGGCAACAATCGAGTTCTTTCGAAGGCTTTCTGAAAAAGGATAACAAAACAATGGAAAGAGAAGTCAAATATACTTTTTGAAGTGAAAATTATTGAATTTGAAAATATACAATTAAACTTTCGTATCAACTGCACGAATATTTTGCACTTACCACTCAAACAAGCGTCTAAATATTTCAAATCGTGAATTAGTCCGTAACTAAATTTATTGTCATTATTTTTTAGTGCTTCGTTAATTTCACTTCGCAATTTTTCCTGTGCTTCTGGATTCGATGCCAACTCAAATAACAAAAAACTCATTACCTAAAAAAATTCGTAGAAAAAATATAAATTATAGCTTGTATTGATTGACCATATGTAAACCCAAGCACTTTGCTTTCGGCGACAATAGATTTCCATTTACAGTCCCGCAAATGACTTTTATGTACAGCTATATAATTTTCGTAAGACTTAAAACTCACCCTTGAACTGGTTTCATAACCGTCACCAAAAAAACTAGCAGCATGTGCTACGATATCCATATCTGTAAACAAGCCGTCTTCCTTTTGCAGATTGCTAACTGCATCCAAAAAATCATTTCTAATTACTTTATTATCCTTTCTATACTTCAATGATCCTTTAACAATCTCAGTTAATTTGTCTTCCACTTCTTGGGGTACAACTCTGATTAAGTATAAACCAATATTATATTTTTGCGTTATATATAAATAAATCCTTTCAAATTTTGGTTACTTACCTCATTTTAAACTTTTTGAAAAAGGTAGGACACACCATAAACGCTATTCCTATAATTTTGCTTCGTATACCATCCGGGGATAAAAATTTATCAGCTAGCTCTCTAAATTCGGAATATGGCTCGTCAAATGATTTTCCTTCCAAACCAAAAGCACAAGCAGCCACATTATCTAACGTGAGCCTCAAACAAATTTCTCTCGCTTCTAAAGCAGTTGTCGATTTAGTTTCGTCTTCTATGTATTGTATCATTCTCTGACTGGATTTTTCAAGAAATTTATACATCCCTTTTATCTAAAAATATATATACTTATCTGAAAAGCGAAGCAGGGATAGAAGAACTGCTAACCTTTCCTGACGTAAACATTGGTGT
>CAJUYG010001718.1:30012-54427 GCA_910591675.1 Galerucella calmariensis | reverse complement strand
TAGATTCATATTACCTTTATATATCAGATCGGGTATAAAATTAAATATACTCGATTTGAAATTGGTTGATAGTAATAAATCATTAAAATCCGTCAAACACGTATACAAAGTGGTCCACCTAAATTGCCAAGTTTTAAATATTATATACATTGAAAGTATAGACCCTTTTGCATTTATTAAACTTTCCATTCCTGTAGATCTGATGAGGGCGTCGAATACAAAGCTTAACCCGAGGCTCGAACAATAAGCGGTAGGATTCTACCTGTGATGTTTTGCACTCATGCACGTGCTTTCGGGTGGGTTTAAGTTTATATTAAACATAATAATTATTACAATTGATAGCAACTCCTTTTTAACCATATTGTCCTCAAATTGTGTTATCTAACACAATGACGGAGCCAGGTAGAATCAGCTCTATCATTTGTTCGAAATACTCCTCAAAAACATCAGCATTCATATCCTCGTGGTAATCGCCTGTACGAACTGATTGGAATGATAATAGTCCACCTTCTAAAAAGCCATTGGAGCTACCGATGTGAGTTATAATTAATCGTTTTCCTTTTCCAGAGGGCGGATTTATTCCTGTTGATAGACCGTCTAAAAATGCTTGCCGGTGAGAAGTCACATTTTTGTCTGTCCATATTTTTCTAACTGTGTAGCCTTCGTTCAGCCATGTTTCGTCCAAATAGAAAATTGTTTTGTTTTCATTGCGAAATTGTCTTATTTTTCTCAAATAATTACGTCTCCAACACACTATTTCATCTTTTTCGAGCAAATGAGACTTCCGACTATGTTTTTCCCATCTAAAATTCATTTCTCTTAGAACTTTCCATAGTTTATCTCTCTTGATTGCAGGAAAGTCTTCTTTTACTGCCCCTAAAACTCTATCCAAAGTAGGGATCTCCTTATTGAAATATAATGAATGCACCTTTCGTCTTATGATGGCCTTTTCGTCCTCATCGATCGGTATTGTTCGCCTTCCTGGAGATGGTTTTGGTGGCGTCACGGTTCCTGTCTTTTCTTCCCGCATCAGCCTGTAGATGGTTGCTTTTCCAATACCTGTCATCTTTGAACAAAGTTCCACTGTAGAATCGATACTTATTGCACTTTTTTGATATCTAAGTGCATTAAATACATTAAGCACAATAATCTTTTCACTAATGCTTAGCGCTGATTTCGCAGCTCGCTTAACTGGAATAAATCCTGAAAAACTCTCCATTTTCAAAAATTACCCAAATGTGTGTCCTAGAATACTCGCATTAGGTTTGTTCGCTCTTAAAATGACTCACAGTTTTATACCAATAAGTAGAGGTACCTACCTACCTACCTACCTTTTTCGTAACAACCTGAAGTAACATTGTGTATTAATTTTTCCCGGAATTCTCGGCATAATTATTTTTACCTGTTATGACAATAATGATTACTATAAATAGGGTTCAAACCGGCACGTCAGGTAGGTGCGCCTATGGAATCGGCTGCTAAAAATGATTTATTACTATCAACCAATTTCAAATCGAGTATAGTAAATAAATTCCTTAGATAAACGGTGACGCTTATGGTTCACTACCTGACTAGCATCTGTGACCTTTTCGCGTGCTGTCAGACAATAAGAAACAGAGTATAATGCCTGGTAATTGGATATCGGTATACATTACCGATACTCTTTATTCTCTATTTCTACAATATTCAGCTTATTGAATAGTTTTTTATAAATATTTTATCAGTACTTGTATTAATATATAAACGATGCTGTAATACAATATCTAGCTAGCTCGTATTTGTAAGTAAAACAGGGTGAATAATAATTATTGCTTGGTCATCGAAACTACAACTTCCTACCTGAAATATAATTATTTGCTTATTAGCAGTAATGTTGCAATTAACAGCGTGTGCCAATAATTGGCAGCATGCACACATTTCAATGGTATTATATTTATACTTAACTAATAATTATTCAATAAAATATGTTTACTTAATATTATATAACAGAATGAAGTGAAAAGTGAATTTAAGTAATTTAATGTCAAATTTACGGAAGAAGTAAATACAGTGTCACAAATTAAGGGCTGCTATAGTTCTAAAATGAGGTGAGTAGGTACTACCAAAAAGTAAATAGTTCAACCGATATTTTTAAAACAAAAAGTTATTACAGTGCTAAAAATAATAAAAATTAAATGCCGCAATAGTTCTAAAATGCAACTCTGAGGAGAAATCAGTGACCAACAGCATTCAACTCAGCATCATCATCACTCTGTGAGCATACTCATATCAAATTCAGACAACAAGAAGATCTACTGATACGACCAAATTCTCTGAACCTCCAAGACCATCCCATTCCCATTACACGAGTGAACTTTTCCGCTTTCCTCAACCGCTCTCCCCTCCGACCTTCTGTCCTCAAAGTTAATATCCTTGAATTTGTAGTAACAGCCCCTAAGACTCCTGTAAAACAAATCCCTGACAACATACAATAACAATGCCTGAATCCGATATCAAATATCTCTCCGTTCTCCCGGAGCTAGACGGAAATCCAATTGAATTGTATAACTTCATAGATGTTGCTACCAGACCACTCAAATACTACTGTAATGTCACCGAGCCAGAATGCTTCCAAAACCAGATGCTCACAACTGGAATATCAAGTGAAATTAAAGGAAGGGCAAAAGAAGTTGTATCCATTTATGGTTGTTTCGAATGGATTTCAATCAAAAATACACTGATCCAAACGACATTCTAAGCCGGTCTACAGGAACCACTCGAACCTACGATAAGAGCTATTAGACCAACAACATTAGCCGATGTTATTCAATTCATTCAAGAAGAAAATAACATCAGATACCTTCAAAGAGGAAGCACCATCGTTGTACCAAACACTTTTAAGCTACAGCAACAACAATATGTAAACAAACCAAGACCACTCCCACAACCATCAAGATTTCAAACCAGCCACAAATTAATGTACGGACAAACAGGCAATCACCTTTCCAGTCCTAAGCGAACCCCAATGAGTACCTCGACAAGAAGAGCATCTCAATACAAGAGCACGCTTACACAACACAATACCTCAAGATTTGTTTCAGAAGAATAATTCAATATAGAACAGTACAATAAAGCTCATGATATCCACGAATCATATGAACTCATGATGACTACTCTAAAAATTCTAGAACAACGATAAAAGAAGAGTTCCCAACCTCACCCAAATTTAAAACAAAATACCAAAGGCAACCTGTTCAAACGAATTGCTTTCTTTCCAATCGAAGACGCCCCTATGTCCACTACAGCATAATTCGCCCCTGTTTTGAAACCCTTCGCCTTAGAGCGCAAACTCCTAATTCCTCTCTTCTAAGAAAACGTGTAAAAAACTTTAGCAGTCAGTGAGTTGATCTATAAACGAGTGGTCGCTCTCTACTTCGATGGAATGTTGATATAGTATCGATTGCCATGTTTTTTCTGTTATTGTGTTTTTAAATTGTAATGTAATAGTAGTTTGTGCACCTGGTGTGGATATGATGGCCATATCGCACGAGGACGAAGTTTGAGCACGACGCCGATGGCGGAGTGCTCAATCGTTCCAGTGCGATATGAACAATCCACACGATTCGAACAGTATATTTTTTCTACGACCCACTTAAGAAAAATCTAGCAAATAAACATTTTAATAAACTGTAATATAACTTCAAATTGAAAATTTTCCACAATTTCATCCATAATTTTACCAATTCAATTTCATGTTTCCACCAATTTTTTGTGGTAAACGTACAGTTCTTGAATGTATAATTTGTATAATGCTACGGTTTCCCTTTTTAAATATGCGGTGCTGTTATAAGTAGATGCTGCCAGTCGGACTCCCGCACGAAGGGTACCGTACCATTATCTATAATGATAAATATTCTGCTAAATATTTCAAGCGTCCACCTGATGTCGTTATCAATATGGAACAGAATGATTATTTAAAAATGAAATTAACAATTAAAAAAAATTCTTCCCTGGTATATCGCGTGAAAGTCTGGTATGTTTACCACTCGACCACCGAGGAATATGTTGATTGTTTATCTATAACGTCAGATGTAGTACATAATTTTATAAAATCTGACGTCCACTAGGAGTCCCCTTAAATCTCAAATATTATCATGCTTTTAGTTTTTGTTGTTAATTTGTACGGATTTTTTATTTGAGTTTATTTTTGTAAATGAATATTCTTCATCCAGTGCTTCTAGGAGAGACTTTTCTTGAGACGTTATTTCGACGTTTCTTTGAAGTTGAAAAAAATATGGGTGAAGGGTACTAAACGCGAATGCTGATTGGTTGATTTCATATACGTTCCAGCATGTATATGAAATCATATCCTTTCAATTAAGCGATATAGCGTACATTTCCATTCTGTAATCTGTGCAGAAAATGGATAATATACATGTGGGTGTAGGAAAATATGTTTTTTGTCAAAAAAAGATTGCGATAGTAGTGCCTGTGAAAGGTCGTAAGTCAACACCTTTCCATTTACAATTCATAAACTTCATATGCCGGCATCCACAATGTTGCTCAATTGCTTTACCAAGCTCACTTAATTTGTTCTATATTCCATTTTTTGTAACTGCTACGAATCTAAGAAGACACTTAGATTACAATATTTGTATTGTAAATTTTCTTTCTGGACTTCAGGACGAGGAACTGTCCAGTGAGTTATTTCCATTTTCACTCGCTGCCAAGTAGTGCACTCGTCTGGTTTTGTATGCCTTTTCCTATGCTTGGCAGAACCTAATATAAGGTAAAACCGGAAGTGTGTACTTTCTAGCTTGTTCCGCAATTCTAATCAGATGGTTTTTCCCAGACCTCTGATTTATTGAATGTATTGTAACGAAGTTACTTTTCCGACAATAATTATCTTTAAGTTTTCGAATATATTTTCATTTAAAATTGTATATAACCCGTTATACCCTCTGACTTCTGTGTAGGAATAATTCGTTAGAAAATATCCATTCCGAGTTTTAATTTAAAATTTCGAATTTCGTACGTGATACGATTGTAAAAATTCATTTTTCCCCACTGTCACGGAATAACTAGCGCGCAGGTCGAACTAACCAAGAGAGGTAGAAAGCAGTCTGAATAGGGAATCTCTGAACCACTGAGGAAGAAGGCTTGAAAGTCGAGTCGAGGGTAGTTCGATGGTTTGATGCTGGCTAGCAAAGATAAGATTGATATTTTCATTCACGAATCAAACCCTTCCGTACACATACCCGTTTTCAAACCCCGTTTCGGTTGAAATATCGAAGTTTCCCAGTCGTCCTGCCAGGGCTCGTTGGTATTTCAATTTAAGAACGTGAAGCCCGCTGAATCGAAATATTAAGGTTTTCCAGGCATTCTGCCAGGGCTCATAGATATTTTCATTCACGGATCAAACTCTTCCGTCCTTATTCCCGTTTTCAAACCCCGTTTCGGTTGAAATATCGAAGTTTTCCAGGCGTCCTGCCATGGCTTGCTGGTATTTCCATTCGAGAGCGTGAAGCCCGCTGAATCAAAATATTAAGGTTTTCCAGGCGTCCTGCCAGGACTCATTAATAATTTCATTCCCGGATCGAACCCTTCGCTCTTCCTTTTCCGATCCCTTGAGACATTTCAATCGAATATTCCCGTGCAGTTTACATACCGGGTGCATCGCAAGTAATTATATACTTTGCTAGCATCAACCTAGAATCCGTTTTTTTTGCTTTCAATTATGAACCTGCTCATTGAAAAGACTTCTTAAAAGACTCAGCTAGCTTTTACCGCTTTTTTCCCAAAAAGACATTGGTTATGCTCAAAAACCTCTCTCGCATATATCCTATAGTTTGCTTATATTGCTGTTTTTTTGTTAATACCAGGGTATTTTTGCCTGCTGCGCAGGGTAGTTTTTTTTTGTCTTTCTTTTTGTTACGATTTGGTCAGCTACCGACCCTGTGAATATTTGAGAAGGTGATAGATTGTAAATTAACCAGATCTTTGTGGTTTACTGACCTACAACAGATTAGAAAACACCTATGGTAGAATAGTTGTTTGGAAGCACGAATTTAGCTTTTCTGTAGTGTGGGCCAGGAGATCAACCTTCATTTTAGGACCAGCGCGAACATCTTCTGGAAATAAATCTGCCGAATCAGATATAACTAGACCCCTGGAACTGACCGTACCTCCATATGAGGTTACCGTGGAGTTATCTACGCTAAAAATCTGGCGCCCGAGCAGTAAATGAAGATTTTGCATCGAGGGTGTCCAAAGTTAAGTGCTCAGTCGGTAAAAGCCGAGCTAAAGAGAGAAATAAGAGCTTCACAGTATACAGTCTCTAGTGTTTAACTAGAGTGGTCCTTCGAGAAATATTAGTTTCGATCCGCTCAAAATTAGTAAGGAAACCCGCCCAAAGCAAACAACTTTGGATTAATGCTGGAACCAGCAGGTGATAACTTCGTTCTCCAGCACAAATAATCAAAGCCAGACTACTAAACTTGGAGAGCATTTCGCTAGAGAAATGCCATACGCTAAGCCAGGTAGAACAACAGTTGCAACCTCTTTTTTTCTGAAAAACCACACACTTTTGGACGACCTCTGTGAAAATATTGGTTACTATTTGCATACTATTTGACAATGAAGAAACAACCAAACTGCAGAGCCACATACCTTCCAGGAAGAGCCACCATCAGTTTTTTTCGTCCCTTACAAAACTTCTTCAGGGGATGGAGGATAAACTCGTTAATTCCTATAATTATTGGATATATACATTACCAATACTCCTAATTCTTTATCGAGTCAACAATGTTGAGCTTATTAAATAGTTTTCTATCAGCATATTATACAGGGTGTCCCAGGAGTTCCAATTTTCATTCCCAACTTTAGAGCCCTATAGTTCGTTAACAAAGGGCGTAAGGAAAAAACTTTATATGGAATACCATCATTATTTTTAGCCTTTCTATCACCTCCCAAGTTTTTGGTACGAACTGCTGGGACACCCTGTATAACTATATGAACGAAGTTGTGTGTATTTGTGAGTAAAACAGGTTTTATCATTATTAATAATAAAGTCTTTTTGAGAAGGAGCTTTTAGTGAAGCAGCCCTTAATTCGTGGAAGAGGACCTCAGCTTCCAGTTCAAGCAAGGAACATCCGACGCCGCTGTTCCAGGCTGTAAGACCGCAACACCCTTGCCAGATTTGATATTTTTTGTTTGTTTGTTATACTCATTCTGTTTAAATATTAGGAGAGTTAAAGAAATATCCAACGAACGAAAGTAGCATTTAAGGTCATTTATTTTTTCACTGAAGAAGAGGGGGTGCCGTTTGAAGGGGTTAGTTTTTTTCATTTTTCCGTAACAAATTTAATTTGGCACTAAGTTTCATATAACTCGTTACTTACTTTCTGATCTGAGGAATTTTAACGCTGTCGGTTTCAATGAAATGGAATAAGGAGGAAATTCAAAAGTTGCCCAATCACATTGGCGTCTTTCGGCACCAAAGTCTACAAAAATCAATTCGCTATCTGCATCGTCTTGGAAAACATTGTTTATAATTACAATACAGGCATAAATATCTAAACCCAATAAAAACTTAATTGCTGAGGTATATTTTTTATGATTGTTTTATTATATTTTGGCATATTTCACAAAAAACTGTAGAAAATATCAGCTCTACAACGAGATTTGTATTTATCGCAGCTGTCGAGCTCTAGCAACCAACAAAAAATAAAAATTTCATCATAACAGCTTGCAAAATTCAAATTTCATAACTACATAGATCAACAGGTTCTCTTCCTCAGTCATCAGAATCAACTTCAGTGAATAAACAACGAGCAAAAAAAATTGACACCCTATTTTTTCGCAACGTGATGAGCAGCTATTGGATCCTGGAAGAAAAAAATGGATATCTCACAAAAAGATAGTGGAAAGGAAGTATTATATGATTTATTATTTTTCCAGAGCCTTTCACCATTCATGGAGATAACGATCAAAAATTCGAGATTTAATTTCGGATGAGTATAAGAAAATAATGAAACTAATAAATGAAAATACCAAAACAGCTTCCGAAATATCAGAGTTTCGCGTCTCTCAGAGATTAGGGCTCGTATATGAACTACTAAGAGCTGTACCTAGTACATTAGGGGCAGCCAATGCCCATAGGAATTCCTATCAACTATCTTCTTATGTTCAAAATTATGTACTTAATGATGGTGATACACAATTTGCTCGTAATAACTATAATTAATTAATATTTTTCCAAACAGTATATTTCCACCTACCCGTAACTGCAACTTATTCTTCTTGTGATACTGATTTATTTCTTTTGTAAGCGTGACTTAATTTCACCCAACAGCAAATCAATAGTTTTTTCTTCCAAACGTACGAAGGAGACAAATTTGTCGTCATAGGTACTTCATGTTTTGTATAGTGAATTGATCTCCATCCAGCTCTTGTAACATTAATATCGCAATCAGTTCCAAAATTGTGTGAAAATGCCAAAACAAACTCAATGAACTAGGTGAAAACGATATAGTCACATTAATGTGAATTCCGGGACATACTGGAATAGCAGGAAATGAAATAGCAGATGAACTAGCAAAGAGGGGGACTGAAATACCCTTTTGGGGACCTAAACCCTTTCGCGGAATCAGCTTCAATATAATATTGGAAGAAATAGGTAGGCCCGGAAAAAGGAGAAGATCTGACCATTGGGAATATCTAGTAGGGCTTAGACAATCAAAGATTCTTTTATGTGACTACAATCTGTTAAGATCAAATGAATGCATAAGTCAAACTGCGCTAAATAATTTAAGAGGGTTCCTAAGGGGGCATTGTCACCTGGAAGGGCACCTGAAAAAGCTCAAAATGGTGAAGCAAGTAAAATAAAGCACTTCTCCACAATCTTAGGGCACTGAGCCTGGGAGATTACTGGATAGAAGGGGAACATTTACCCAAGTTGAAGCCTGCAGATATCCTAAAATTCCTCCGGAAAGTAGGACTAAAGTAGCTACTAGTTTTTGAGACTCTTCTCACAAACTGAGTAGAAATAGGGGGCAGAATAGATCTTTCAGGTCTCAGTGAATGTCACCCCAAAATACATACATACAACATTAATATTATGTAACCAACACGTTCTAGTTAGGGGTCGACGCATTTTAAATTTCAAACTGGAGTCTTCTATACTTACGTGATATCTTTCATCTCAGTATTGAAACCGACGTATTTCTTATGGAGTTTCAACGATTTTTTTCAACATCTAGGTTTTGGTGTGGTCTCTATGCCATCATGGTATATAAGCCGACCTCCTAACTAGTTATCTTACCACCAAGTTTGTCATCTGCGTCTCTCTTCAGCCTTATGGATAATTTGTATACTTTCCTACAATAAAAATAGTGGTATTATCATCGTGGATTAAATTTTCCCAATGATCATTCAGACTTGGATTTACCAACTTAATC
Source organism: Galerucella calmariensis (assembly GCA_910591675.1). Taxonomy (NCBI): domain Eukaryota; kingdom Metazoa; phylum Arthropoda; class Insecta; order Coleoptera; family Chrysomelidae; genus Galerucella; species Galerucella calmariensis. The sequence goes on along the minus strand of CAJUYG010001718.1, from coordinate 44,990 downwards.
AGAGTTTTCTGTTGAAATTATCACATTGAACTTAGGAGTGTAATTCAATATCCTCCGTGACATATGGCCAGGGAAGTAGTTGCTGCTTCTCGGTGATGGTCTATTTTTTGAAGAGCAATTTTCAAATTTGTGAGACGTTACTAGTATTGAACTATTATCTTTGACATCTATTAGTTTGACTACTTTGAGTGATAATTTAGTATACAAATCCAAACAAAGACGTAATTATACTTTAGTACCAAAAATATATGCAAGAGATGGTGGTGGCAAAAAATACCACTATCTTCAGTGTAGTAGTAGAGTATAAAGAGTATGCAAAATGCATTTTTGTCTAAATCCAGTAATGCTGAACTTGCTAACAAAATCTAAATATTGGCGTTACGAAGACCTGTGGCTACGAACTAACGATGCTACGAGTTGTCGCCGTAACGAAGTACGAATTGTCCAATACCATTTGTGGGGTTACGAACTGTTGTGTTATCATTATGTCTTGTCACCCATAAAATCACGATTAGTAGCGGTAGTTCATGTTTGGTAGGAGAGTTTCTGGTTAGCCGTATAACTAAATTCAACTGGGCAGCTAATTTTCTTAGGAGTTTGGCAAAATAAAAAAAGATGAAGCCTCCGAAGTTCTCGAGCACAGCTTAGAAAATCGCTTGTAGGGGATCTAATAGTTGGTTACATTTTAAATTATATTGGAATTATTTAGCTAAAAGAAAAATTGAAAAATGCACATCCAAAATAATCTTAAAAGGAACATCTGTGAATAGAGGAGTTCAGTCTAAGGTCAGTGTGGTCAACAAAAAGTGTTTTTCTGACAAGAATGACAGTCAAGGTCTACCCTTCAAAACATGAGATTTTTGTATGTTTTTCATCATTGCGAACATCTATATTGATTTATTAAAATAATGAATAGGTACACCCCCGAAGTGTATATCTTGAAATTTAAAATGACTTTTTTGCTGGGTACTTAACATATCGGTGGCCAATAATTCTAGGAACTCTTGTCATGTCACCATTTCATTTCTGTTATCTGTCACTAGTTATGTCAGATGTCAGTGGAAAAAGTAATTAGAAGAATAGAGATACACCTAACTAGAAATGCTACAAAAATCTAATCGAAAATTGACATAATTAGTGACTGAATAACAGAAATGAGATGGTGACTTGCAAAAAGTTCCTAGAGTTATTGGCCACCGATATGTTGAGTATTCAGCTAATAATCCGGTCAATTTAAGCCTAAAATGAGGGGGAAGGTTACATAAATTCCCAACCAGCTGAAAATTGGCATAGTTGTACTAAATATCATTATAAAGAAAACCTCAAAAGTCCTCATCGATCCGAGGTGTGCTAAAAATTTGGCACGGGGTCAAAGGTCAAAAAAATTAGTATTTTGCGATTTTTAGCGAAACGGTGAGTTTTTTCGCAAAATTACTCCAGTACAAAATTGTAGATCACAAAATTCTCTACAAAAAATGTTTCGATAATTTTTTTCCCAAAAGCCACCGTTGGTGATAATACAATTAATTGCTATAAAGCACGTGAACTTGGGCTTATCTCTATTGCCAAAATAACAGGATTGACATTTAAAGACATTAAATTTAAACGCGCTGACAAAATTGTTCCTCTTCTAGCTATGAGTAGCACCATAAAAGTTCACGAAGAAAAAGTACCAGTTGACCCAGTCTTATTGTTCCAACGTATGAGTGTTACTGCGGCTTTTCAAGATGAAATTGAGAAATATTTTGAATATGAATTAGCTCCTTATCCGTTAACATTATTTGATGACATTGGAATGCGAAAGACCCAGAAGTCGGCTATTTACGATTGTTTTCAGACCATAAATGTTGATATTAATAGCACTAATTCGACGTACATAATTGACGGAGGATTCTTATTACATCGAGTAGTGTGGGATATCGAGGAAACATTTAACGTTATCTTAGATAAATACGTTCAATATGTTCGTCGACATTTTGGTTCCAGAGTAACTGTCGTATTTGACGGATATGATGATTATACAAGAAATATTAAAGCTGCAGAGCAACGCCGTCGAAACGCTGCTTCATCAACATCTTCTGATATTATATTCGATGAATCGATGACGGTTCCTACCAGTCAACAGAAATTCTTTGCAAATAATCACAATAAATCTAGGTTTATTTCGATGTTGAAAGCAACGTTTACTGCTAAGAATATATCCGTTAAACAAGCTAATAATGATGCTGATGTACTTATTATTGAGACAGCGATAGAGCAATCTAGTGTGACAAATACAACTGTTGTTGTTGGTGAGGATGTTGATTTACTCGTCTTACTTACTGCTCGAACTCCAACTGAAAAAATTATTTATTTTTTTAAACCCGGAAAAGCCCAAAATCAATCAAAAATATACTCATTAAAAAGTTTATATACTTTTCCTAAATGTCAGGATCATATATTATTTCTACACGCAATAACTGGCTGCGATACAACATCTGCTTTTTACAGAAGAGGAAAAACTACGGTTTTCAAAATGTTTGAAAAAAAAGATTTACTACAATGTGCTGAAGTTTTTAAAAATTGTAATTCAACTCAACAACACGTAATCACCAATGGAGTTCAATTTCTTCTTGCTATGTACGGAGCTCCTAAAAAAACGACTTGTTTAGATAAGTTGCGATACACATCTTTTATTAAAAATATGCGTAACAAAAAACAAGTCAACTTAGCTTCTCTTCCTCCAACCTCAGTAGCTGCTCACCAACATCTGTTTCGGGTATATTATCAAGTTCAAGTGTGGCTTGGTAATCAGCTGGACCCTAAAGACTGGGGTTGGAAGTTGGTCGAAAATACACTAGAGCCAGTTCAAACTTTACTTCCACCAGCACCTGAGAAACTTCTCAACAAAATATTTTGCAACTGCAAAAAAGGATGTAGTGCAAAATGTAGTTGCAAAAAAGTTGGACTGTTTTGTTCCCTGGCATGCACACACTGTCAAGGCCTATCATGCTCGAATGTTGAGTCACCAACTCTCGAAGATTCATTCGATACCCATCAGGAATCGCTACCGGGACAGTTTACGTGTGAAATGGAAGAAGAAGAAGAACAAGAGGACGAACAGGAAGAAGAACGAGAAAAAGATCAAGAAGAAGAAACAGTAATCTTAGAAAATTATGAATCAGACGAGTAGCTTTATATTTTAACTATTTCATTTTTTATTACTCCGCCGTTATTTCTACCAACTATTATGTACAATATTATTTTCCAATAGTTTTAAAACATACAAAATCTCAGCAGTGTGCAAAATAAGGGGATTACGACTGATCCAACTTTTCAAAGCGTTATATCTCCAAAATGGTGGCTTTTGGAAAAAAAATTATTCATACATTTTCTGTAAAGAATTTTGTGATCTACAATTTGGTACTGGAGTAATTTTGCGAAAAAACTCACCGTTTCGCTAAAAATCGCAAAATACTAATTTTTTTGACCTTTGACCCCGTGCCAAATTTTTAGCACACCTCGGATCGATGAGGACTTTTGAGGTTTCCTTTATAATGATATTTAGAACAACTATGCCAATTTTCAGCTGGTTGGGAATTTATGTAACCTTGAATGTGTAAATAGACCGGACTATAAAAAGTCATTTAAAATTTCAAGATATACGCTTCGTGGGCGTATTCATTATTTTAATAAAGCAATAATGATGTTCGCAATAATAAAAAACATGCAAAAATCTTATGTTTTGAAGGGTAGACCTTAACCATCATTCTTATCAGAAAAAACCACTTTTTGTTGGTCACACTAACTGATACTAACCTTAAACTGAACTCCTTTATTAGTAATCCCTGTACGTTTTAATCATATTAAAGTCATATTAGATTAGACAATTTCTTGTGCAATATTTGGTTCAAGTTTTGAAACAATTCAAATTGCTTTGTATACCCTGTCAAATTGTGAAAATAATAGAACAGGTTCTATTTTCTTAACAATTTGATTTATTGTTTGTGTTTCTGTTCCACGATGAAAATGTTCTATGAATATGTCATTAATCTTGATAATTTGTGGTTATGTATTAAAGTGGTTGAAAATATATCTTGATATCAGGCAATCCAGTGACCTGTCAAATAAAATTCAAAATGGCGACACAGGGCAAACATATTCGATTTAATACATTGTAGACCGTGGATTTTGGTATACATAGGTGTTTATTTTGGAGAAAGGTGCTTTTATTTTGCTTTGGTGTCTCTATACTAATAATATACAATAAAAAGTTCAGTTTTATAAAACTTTTAAGCTGGGTATATCAATTTAAGACCAACTTTTGGTTGTGTACCTATATAAGAACTTTTTTTTTGTTAGTGGTCTTTAGACTATCATTAATTATTGTTTAATATTTACGGGTAAGTACACACTGACTAAATCATATGAAATATTATAATGAAAGTGAAATTTTCATGAAACTTCTGGCATTGAAATTTCACTTGCTTGAATTGGAAGATATCACCTTCAGTATATAACTTTTATGCTTACAGATTTTAGGAGTGAAACACCTACTGCAAAATGCCAACAACTTGTATTGTAGTCGGTTGTGGAAGCCGTTCAAACCGAGACCAAGTAAGCTTTTTTAATGTCCCAGCTGTTTTAAAGAAAACATTTTTGGTGCACAAGAATGAATTAAGTGAGAAGCGTAAAGAAATGTGGTTAGCAGCAATCAATAGAGATGATTTAACAGAATCAAAAATATCAGGCTGTATGTGGCAGGCATTTTGTTCAGTCTTGTTCAATAACAATATTCATAAAAACTGAGAAAAGTGATAGATTCTAAATAAAAAATACTAATCAAATGAACAATATACTAAACACTGATAAAATATACTAAATTGAAGCAAAATATACTAATAAATTTGACTAAAAAGTCTTGAGCACTTTTTATGACTTAATAGACAATACAAAACTAACCTATCTGTCTAAATTGTTTGCCCTGCACGGCCATATTAGGTCACGTGATCTGGATTGCCTAATAGGGCATGTACACGTGACGTCACAAACTATTTTGACAACAGCCTGGTGGTAAAACAATAAACAAAACATTCAGAGCACTTGGTACTTAGTAGTAAGGTTATGCTGATTTATAATGATAGATCGTGTTTGAGCTTAGCTGGTTTAGCTTCAGTGTACTTTTAAAGTTATTGTTTGCATATTTACCACCAAGGTATTGTCAACTTTCAACTGTCGTGGACATGCCCTATAGATGATATATTGAAATGTTAATTGACGAAATCTGGAAAAATGCTTGTTTGTACAATGTAAAACACGAAGATTATCATAACAAAGAGTTAAGACGTGTAATCTGTAGGCTAGGCACCATTAGACCGTTTCATTAACCATGTATTTTGCCAAATTTTGCGACGTCTCCTTCTCCTCTGTCTTAAAGTTAATATTCGCTTAGTGGCATGAGCAGCCGTGCAAATTAATAAATATCTACCTATTTCAAATTTTCCGGTTCCATAACTACCGACATTTTTGAAAAGGTTATATTTTTTATTCCATTATCAAATCTAATCACTGCGCAGAATCTTCAACTGAATATTGTTCAATAAATTGGAATAGTCTTAAATAGCTTGAAACAGTTGGCTCATATTTCACACAAGAAATCCATTCGAAATATTGTTCCAAAACTTGGACTAAATATTGCACGAAATTGTCTGATCTAAAATGACCTTTAGAAAAGTATTTTATTTTCTTTCAACTCACATACACTTTTATTACGGGTTTATACACAACCAACCACTTCCGTTGTAATAAAACGTCTTCAATTGAACTTTTATTTTGTGTAAGGAGAATAATATTTCAAATGTGTTTGTTTCGTGAGGTTTCTGTTGTGTTTAACTGGTGAGTATCTTTCCAACGGTCCTTATTTTACAGAGAATTCTCCTGCGGCGCTTGTAAGATTTCCACAGAAAACCAACGAGGCAAGAAAAGGTCGGTTAGTAATGAAAAGTAAATAATTCAGATCGTCCGTAGGGTCCAACATATGAGTTAATAAGTATTTATTGAGGTATTGTACATGGAGTTAACATTTTAAAAAGAAAAAAATTTAAAAAATAATTTTATGTAGTTTGAAAAGCTTAAGATCGCTAATTCAATTAACGGAAGTCAGTTGTTTTTGCTATACTACGGATAGGTCAAACTTGATAACCCAACGCCCAAAGTTTCGACGATTAAGATAGGACAATAACCTTAGTGACACTCTAGAGCTAGTAAAAGCGAAACGACACGATTCCATCGAGTAGTACGATAATAAATATCTTGAATTATTCCATTCTATTTTAAGAATTAATTGGAATCGGGTGATCTCGAATTTGGGGAGCACTTTTAATGAACGGTGCTTTCCGAGCTAGGTATCTGTAGTTTTGAAGTATATGACGTATACCATCGGTCCAAATACACGGCAGTTACTTCAAAATAACTCGGAATGGTCTAATGCTCCACCACGTTATCAAATAATGTTAGCTGTCAGCTGTTTTGTGGAAGTTAACAAAAATCTTAACCTCTCTCTATCATCTAACTATTCATTTGCAAAATGTTTGCTGACAGATTGAAAAACTCTTTTCATATTTCTGAACGTTCCATCACTGTCGACAAAGGAGTAGTATTTTGGGCTTGCTCTGCCATTGAAAGCTCTTCCCTCACAATAGGCAACGTTGTACCAAGAATAATCATTTACAAGACTCCTCTTGATGTTATATTCTCGTGAATATACACAGAAAGCACATGCAATGTTTTTTTTCAATTCGCTGGTTAGAATATGTCAGAAAATGCGAAAGATCATATAAGTTTCAAAATAAGTAGACGAAGTAGACTCGTCCATTCCTATCGAGCGCTGCAACTAGTATTTCTACAACTAATCGAATAATAGATTCGCTGATTGTCAATTTTAGTCGGCTGTTACCATCGTATCCATGATCGTATCCTGAAATAGTATCCCAGTGCAAAGATACACAAGGTTAGAGGAAGCATTCTCTTTCCCTCCTAAAAAGAATTGTATATTGAGCGTCCTCTATTGGATTACCTCAACTAAATTGTGTCTGGTAAGACAATATTCTGTACATTCTCAAGTATCTTCAGCTGGGATAATCGAATTAATTATGTGGTTTTCTTTTACCATAGGTGGTGGAAAATATCTTCTGTGTGTTCATTTGTTGTATATTCATTATTTGGATATCATAAACAAATACATTTCCATAATATCTATTATTCATACGTGGTCTGATTTCCAATAAAAACAAACCAAATAATAGTAAGAAAACGAAAAACTAGTGCATGAAAGTGAAATTATGCGAATTTTGACCTATTAGATAGTTTTTTACTTCGTAGGTCATAACTATTGTCACAACAGGTGAATAAATGTTCACGAAATATATCAAATAAAATTCCTCCATCTACAAATGATTTAAAACCGTTGCCGTCACCGTCATCTTTATGCGACCTGCAGCCGATCCCATCCTCATCGACGTCATCTCCTTACCAGTTAACACCGAATAACTCCACTGGACCGGCAATTTTAAGTAATTCACAGAATGCAACAAATTGTGTTTAATATTATTATTCATAATAATTAGAAGTTTTCAGTTAAAGTTTTGTATAAGTATGTTGGAATGAAATAATTTTTGAAAAATGAGTTGGTATACTTTTTTGTAAATACGGTCGTAGAAAAAATAATGTTCCTAGCCTATGCGTGAAGTGTCTTTCCCGCCCTTGACCGCTTGCCCGAACTCCACTCTGCGTCGTTCGGGTCAACTGCAGTCGCGTGCGGGAAAGTATCACTTTCCGCACTGGTTAGGAAAATAACTATTTTCTACTAGCGTGTGGTAAAGTCCACTTTCCCGCACTCATTTTAGTGCGGAAAGTGTCACTTTTCCGCACTAGTGCGGAAAAGTAAATTTGTCAAGTTTTTGGGGAGTATACTGACATTTGAATAATTAAAATATATATTTGTATGTTTGTTGTTTACCAAATTAAGATATTCATTGAAACTTAATGGCCTTGGTATAAGCCTCATTAAATGAATATTAAATAATAATAATAATAATCAATTTGTTGACATGTATTTAATAATATATGTTTCTCTATATTAACTTTTGGGTTCTTTTCTTCATGCTAGTGGAAAAAATAGTGTACCCAGCACGTGCGTGAAGTGACTTTTCCGCACGCGATTGCTGGCCGAGCTCCGCTAAAGTGTCGTTCGGCCATCTGCAATAGAGTGCGGAAAAGTATCACTTTCCGCACTAGTTAGGTAAACTACTATATATTGAAGCTCATTGATGGGAGCAAAAGTATCCAGAACAAAGAAAATCATATAAGGCAATTACATTTTCAAAATTTCATCACTACGTCTGGAAGCACATGTTCTTATTCATTTCAACATCATTTCGAGTTCAGTTCTTCTCTTCGACAGAAGTGACAAATCTAAGCAATGAAGAATTTGACGATAATCATAATTGACACTTAAATCTAGCATACCGAGCGAAGGGCATTTGAGTATTCTCAATTAAAAGTTTGTCGCAATCATAGAAAGGAGACCGCGTATTGAAGTGATGAACGAACCAATGAACAATAAATTGTCGTAAGGAGAGAAGCTGAGAAAAATTTTTCAACGCTTCTCACAAAACCAAGAGATCTATCACCATTTGCTGATAGAGGACGCAATTTAGTTCAACTTTGGGTCAATAATTACTCCGAGGTCCTCAATATCATCAACTCTTGAAAGTGTCGCTACATTTTATATTCATATATGTACCGGGTGGTCCAATAAGCCGATCTCTCGGCTATATATCAGAAACTATTCATGTTATAACGTTAGGAGAAAAAATTCCTTGGGAAAAGTGACAAGAGAAATTGCTGGAAATCACTTTCAAGTTTCTAGGTTAACCGCTAGGGGGCGTAACATGTGGAGGCAAATTTTAAAACCAGTTTTTGTGAAATATGCCCAATTATACCCACTGTTAAATAAGTAAAGTGAAAAAAGGCCTAAATTTCGCACAAATTTGTTCAATTACTTTTTATTCTATTTTTGCAAATAAAGGGTGGGGAAAAGTGGGAAAGTGTTTGTGGATAAATACCTATAACTTTGGTTTGAATCGACCGATTTTAACGAAACTAGTGTCAATAGAAAGAGTGTAGATATATTAATCACATCTACTATAAAACAATGGCATTTAGTTTTAATTGTCATAGGTAGAAGGTACTTTCGAATGAAAAAAATTAAAATTTGTTTTATCAAAAAATGTTTAATGGAAACACCTAATTATTGTAAATTATAATGGAACTGAATTAAATTCTCAACAAAACGGCACACCGCATGTTGATAGTTTTTTTCGAACTCAAGATATAAATAAAAAAGCAAAAACATAAGTGAGTATAGTATTGACACCCTGTATTATAACTTGAAATTAAATATGGGAAAGAAAGATCATACAGATATCTTGGTCATTAAAGCGTCATGTCCAATTGAATGTTCAAATTGTTTTTCATCGTTTTCTACACAAATACGTAATCTAGCAAGTTTTGACATATCTGTTGCTTAAACTTCAGCTGTTGGTATACTATTTATAGCGATTTTAATGCGCTGTTGCATGTCGTCTCGCGTGGTTTGTGTCCTTCAATCTTCCCCACAGATAAAAGTCCAGAAATGTTAAGTCTGGAGAGCTAGTTGGCCCTGAAAATATACTTACCCTTCCAATCCATCCATTTGGATAGCTTACATTCAAATAATCTCTAACTCGCCTGGAAAAAAGCGCAGGCGGTCATGCTGTAATATTATACCTCATATTTGTAAGGAAATATCTTTCAATAAAACAGACAACCAATTATCCAGAAAATCCAAATATGTATTGCCATTTGAAGTTCAAAGAAATATGAACCTGCGATCTTTCCGTCAACTATACCACACCAAACATTAGGACTCCATCTACCTTGAAGCTGCACTTCCTCCACCCAGTGCGGATTTTCTTTAGACCAATAATGCTTATTATGCAGATTAACACCACCCGCACTATTAAGCGTAGCCTCGTCTGCCCACAAAATTTTTGACATGATATGCGGTTGTTCTTCTAGCAGATTTAACAATTGCAGTAACCTGAGATTGAAGCAGCATTCAATTGGACCATTAAGTCTTAATGATCGAAATTTATGTATAATATTTCCTTTACATATTTAATCTTAAGATATAATACAGAGTGAGTCAATACTATACTTAGGTACTTATGTTTATGCGTTTTTATTTATATCTCGAGTTCGACAAAAGCTACCAACATGCGGTTTGTGCCATTTTGTTGAGAATTCAATCCAGTTCCATTTTAATCTTCAATAATCAGGTGTTTCCATCAAACATTCTTGAGGAAAACAAATTTTAATTTTTTCCATTCGAAAGTACCCTCTACCTATGACAACTAAAAGTGAATGCCATTGTTTTGTAGTAGATGTAATTAATATATCTACACTCTTTCTATTGACACTAATTTCGTTAAAATCGGTTGATTCAAACCAAAGTTATAGGTATTTATCCACAAACACTTTCCCACTTTCCCCCACCCCTTATTTGGAAAAATGGAATACAAAGTAATTAAACAAATTTGTGCGAAATGTAACCTTTTTTTTAGTTTACTTATTTAACACTGGGTATGATTGGGCATATTTCACAAAAAACTGGTTTTTAAATTTTTCTTTACAGGTTACGCCCCCTAGCGGTTAACCTAGAAACTTGAGAGTAATTTCCAGCAATTTCTCTTGTCCACTTTTCCTAACGAATTTTTTCTCCTGAAGTTATAACATGAATAGTTTCTGATATATAGCCGAGAGATCGGCTTATTGGACCACCCGGTACATGTATTAAACTCGAGAGAAGCTAATGACATGTCACTTTCCAATGTTTCATATTAAGTCATTTCGAATAGACCATTCATGAACTTTATCCAAGTTATTCTGTAGAAGTTTACTATGTAATCATTCACGATATAATGGGACTTAAGGTAATCAGCAAACAGAAGAAAGTTGACATTGACAATTTTTGATAAAAAGTTAAACATACTGTATATAATGGCAGGATGAAAGGACAAAGAAACAAAACATAGAAATGGGAGTAATTGATAGTACTAGCAACTGAATGTCCAAAACATCACAAGATATAAACATTCTGATATTCTGAAAATGTTTTCAAGTTAGATACTTACTACTCGTTTCTTTCTACCTAAGCTCGCCCGAAGTTTACAGGGAAAAGTCATAGAGAGTAGCATTTGCCGATAGGAAGAATTTTCTTCTTCTTGCCATTTCTTTTCTATTTTCCTAAAAAGTATGTCTCACAACGCCATTTATTGGAATATCCCGAGTAAACTGGGGAAAAAACCCGATGTCGAATTCTGCTGGGGACAGTTACAAATTGAAGTTCACGGATGAGTGTGTTATTTATGCTTCCACAACATAAGTATAAACATTGAAATAATAGCCTATATGCATTTTTTGTATGTTTTGGCAAAGGGTAATCGCCCAGAAGCTAGTGGTCCTTATGCGCCTTATGCGCCTTCTTCAAATGAACACTGAAAATACTCATTGACGAACGCGTATTGATTTCGATGCATCAGACATTGAACTACCCACGGATTTGTTTTGAAATAAATGGTATGGAGATTATTACATCTCCGTTTTCAGTCTAAAGAGCGCCATTGTACGAAAGCATAAAGCTAGAATATGGTGAAATATTGTTAGGACAATTTACACTTTTCATGCAAATTTACATAGTTCTCACATTTCATATTTCACAGCTGAGTCCTTCGCTTCTTTTCAGCTTCTTCCTCTTGTATCCAGTAATTCAACTATTACCTTATCCCAAGATTTTTTTGGTCTACCCCGTTTTTTATTTTTTAGGACTTCAGTTCTTCACGTTAAGTTGGAGTGGAGCGACGGGGGGTTATTCACAAAAGATCTGACCGTAACGTTACGTTGCTGCGTTATGTTCCTTGAGCCTCTCTCTCTGGTTTACGAAGCAGTGATTCATATGCTACATTAAAATTATATGCAAGGCTGGTATTCGCAGTCCTGGTGATATACCTGAATTTATTCAGTTACATTTTTTACTATTATTTCCATGATTTTTTGCAAGATTGATCTTTTTTAGTACTTTATTAGAACTTTAGTTCTTTACGTTAGGTTGGAGCGACCGGGGGTCACGGCACAAAAGATCTGACCGTTACGTTGCTGCGTTATGTGCCTGCATTATGTGTTTACGAAGCAGCGATTCATAGGCTAGAGAAAACTGTAATGCCGTCATATATCGATGTCTCGGGTTTACATTTTACACAAAGGTTGATAATATAATAGTATAATAATCGATTAGGAGATATACCTTAAAGTTACGCACGTCCTTTTTAAACTAAAAAAAATACTGGAAATATTTTAAATGAATCGATAGATTAAAGGAAAAAACCGAGGACAGAATTTTGTAACGAAATAATTCATCTACTACTCTACAACTACAACTTATTGATAATCGATTGTTAAACAATCAATAATAATCGATTATAGATTGATTAATAATTATCAAATAGTTGATCGAACAAAAGTAATCGATTATTATTCAATTGATAATAATCGATTGTTGATCGATTGGAAACAATCGACTTTTAATCGATTGGAAATATTTGAATATCCATCGGTTATATACAATCGGTTATTAATCGATTGTTGATGAAGGATTAATGATAATCGATTATGAATCGATTGAGGTTTATCGATTATTGATAATCGAGATTATTAATCGATTATTGATAATCGAGATTATCAATCGATGGCTGATAATCGTTTATTCAATCTATTGTTGATAAACGATTAATTAATCTATCGTTGATCGATCACAATAATCGATTATTAATCAATTGATGATCATTTATAATAATCGATTGTTGATCGATTAGAAATAATCGATTATATATGGATTGTTAAAGGAAGTTTCATCCAGAGTAAAATGAATTCTTATATTAATATATGTGTATTTATTTATTGATTCAAAAAATTTGATTATTGCTTAAAAGGATTTTAAGTTTTCACCGTGTGTCCCGCGACACGTTCTTCAATTTTTCCATTTTTGCTCTCCATTTCTTCTTTACTGGTTTTCGCTCATTCAGCCGTTACAAATGTCATCACCATTGTAGGTGTCTTTCTTCTATGAATTCTAAGGTTGATTGTATTTCTAGGTCTTTTCTTATATTTATGTTTTCTATTCTATCCGCTTTTGTTACACCTCTTACTCTTCTCAAATATTCCATCTTTGTAGCCCTAATTTTACTTTTTTGTTGCCCTGTCAACACCCATGTTTCGCATGGCATGGCAGTTATACGCTTCCGTACCAGGACAGAGTAGAAGTTAAATGTGATATTCTGGATCAAATTGATCAACAAACAACAACAATCATAGTGTTTTTTCGGGAGCAATAAGACAAAACCTCATATATAAGCTCTTGGGCTTCATTCAGGACATTAATCTCCGATTTCAACTCGTTTCCAGACCAACCTATTTAAGGGAAAGTCGGAAAATTCAGCTGATTAAATGAATGATAGTCGTGGTATTTTTGATAAGATTTTCTCACGAATATTTCAATTACCAGGAAATAAATATTTGTGACTTTAACATTTTTGCGGTTGAATTCAACATAGTATTTACGGAAAAATCTGTTTCCGCCTTTCCCATCATTTCCTGACTTTTTTGGGAAAGAAAAGTAAAAGTGACGTCACTCTCATTGAGATAACTCATATGGCATTGATGACCCAAACTATATTCTAGTAAAAATTTCACCGTTTATCTATAGAACACCCTGTATTTTTAAAAATGGTAGGGATCGGTAAATTGTTATTTTGAAATACCGATTTTACCTCTTCAAATAATTGTGTCCATACAGATTTTTTAGTACGCACAGTGTTAGAAGGTAGATACTTAATTTTCTATCAACTTATCATTATTTCTTTCTCATTTTGATTTCCGAATCTTTTCATTTTCATAGCTATACTATGAGCATTAAAAACCGCTATAATAGTTATAATGAACTCTCTCCACAACCAGCTGTGAAGTTTACAATCACTGCGTGTTATAAACACCTGAGAGGCTGAATTTCTTTATTAAATTAAAATATTCCGTGCAATATTTCTATTTCCAGGAGATTGTCTTTAACATATTTGCTGCTAGAAATTATCTATTGAAATGAAATTATTTAAATAAAAATGCCATCAGTTCAAAATTTACTCTCAACCAAAAATGAGTGATGGCATTAGGAGTGCGTTCATAATCTATTGGTTAGGTGTGGAGCGAAAGCAGACAGTGTACTTGGCAGTCAGACGACGGGTTAAAGGGTTAAACGCTTCTCGTGGCGTGTTTGTAAACGCTGTGGCGTGGAGTGTGGAGTATATTTTAAATGGTTCATGCTCACTTTGTACCCAAGTATAACTCTTATACTCTAAAGGTGCATCCAGACCGGACGCGCCGAACCGCGCAAAACGTTTTGCAGCATTGCATTGCATTCAGTGTGGACGGGAAAGTGCACACAAACGCGCACTAACGATCTTCTTTGCGCGTGTTCGTTGCTGTTCTGCTAGTTGTCGGTACATCAAAAGAAAACCGAGGGTCGTGCGCGTTTTGGCGCGTTTAGTTTGGACGAAGTTTTTGAAGTGAACTGTTGAGAAAACGTTTTTTGAGCTTTCTTAACATGATCACATATTAAAATAAATGCAGTGGCGGTAATTGCAATATCAGTATCACTCATATTTCAATATTAACGCGAAACTATCTGTTTAACGAGCAATATTCACCAAAAAATTGAAAAAAAAAAAACAATCGCTCGGGTTGGAACACTGACGAACAGCTGTTTGTTGCAGATCGGAGCAGCCGGTTTGGACGTTTCTCGCCTGTTATTCGCTTGTTATTCGCTTGTTATTCGCTTGTTATTCGCTTGT
>CAJUYG010001718.1:0-11851 GCA_910591675.1 Galerucella calmariensis | reverse complement strand
TCCATTTCAGTTTGGCCCATTACTTACGGACCACCCTGTATAATGAAGATTCAAACAGATTAAAATATTTAATTCAATCGTTTAATTAATTTATATTTTGAAAACATCAATACATTGAAGAATACATTTTAAAATTTCCTCATTATATTCAAAGTTATTTAACCGCACAACTCACCCTTACTTAACGTTTCACTTTCGAGAACACCATCAACTAAATTTATAGGCATCAAGTGTGACAGTTCAACCTTAATAAGTTTCCATAGTAACCCAAGTTATTTTATTGCGAATTTCGAAGCACTATTTATTTGCAGGTTTTTTCAAAATTAATTCGTAAGTATTTGTCTAATTTTGAACGATATACTTACGGAAGAATAGTATGTTCACCTCGTAGGAACAGCCACATTCCTGAACTGGTTAAATAATTTACTATTAACAGTAATTAATAAGTATGACATTCTCACTAATTCAAACGACAGCTCGAGAATTAATAAAAAATGAATGCACTCCATTGGGAAACGTTTGTCATCAATGGAATTAGAAATATCTTCCTCTGTAGAAAGAGTATAGCATAGTGAATCTTCAGAGGCGTAGTTGAATTTACTTTTATTTCCAATGCAATTTATATGGAAAAAACTCAATTTCAGCGTTATTATGTACCTACTTACTGGAAAAAAACATGAAACAGGTCGGTTTATATTCTTAAGTGGACAATTTTCAGTATGAAACTATTATCCCCATACTACACCCTTTGGATTATAAGCACCCCCACGATAATTGAGTGAGAAAGGCACCTTTTTGGAAAGGGAATTCTTGTTCTCCGTTCAACAATATAAAGTTTTTTCAAAATCGGTGCAATCATAACTAAGAAAATCAATTTTTAATATTTAAAATTTTTCTCCGATATTAATCATGCAAATGAGAGAGATAGATTTATTTACTACCAACAAGACTTCTCAATAAGTGGATTGGAAGACGTGGAACGATCGAATGGCCCCCGATTTGACTCCTCTCGATTACTTCTTATGGGCTTATTCAGGATCTAAAGTAAATTTTAATAGACCAGACACTATTGCTGACTCAAAAGTTAGGATAACGGGAAATAACAAAATAACCCCTGCAGTCATACAAAATCTTGTACGAGAATTCCAAAATCGCCTCGGTTATTGTCAAGTGAATGGTGGTAATTTAGAACATTCAATTTAACCGTAAAGTACCGTGAAAAATGAATTTCCAATAGTAGGTATGCGAATATCTTCTATCCATTTTCTGGTTTCTAAACTTTCCGAATTTCTTTGCAATATTTTGAAAGAAGTCACTAATTTTGAAAATTCTCATTCCGTAATTAATTCTTTGGAGTTGTGCAAGAATCTTCAAAATCTCAAACTACGTAGTGATTCGCTTTTATCCTCTTCAGATGCTTCTAACGGCTTTACTAATTATTTCTCCCGATCAATGTAAAACTTTAGTTAGAGATTTAATGTTCAAGAATAATGTTACAGACCATTCTAATACTTCACGTATGCTCTTGATTGGGTCTTGCATTGGAAATTTTTTTTTCCAAAATCAATAATGAATATTACTCACAAACTTACTATGGGTCTCTTACTATGGGTTCAAGTTCATCCCCTTTTCTTGCTAAAGTTTCTATGAATAATTTGGAACAGTTTCAGTTGATGTCCGACTTAACAATATCATATTTTACTAGAGATATGTAGATAATTGTATTTTGCTGTTCAGAGCTACAAAATTTGATATCGATAGTTTTGTTAATTTCATCAACACTTTATAACCGAGAATAGAATTCACTGTGGAATTGGAGGTTGACGGTCAAATTTTTTTTCTAGATTCACTTATATCGAGGGATTTGTTCAATCAATCATTTTTTTGGACAATTCGCATTAACCAATCAGCGATGGCTAATTTATTGTTCAAAAATATCGTTACAAGATAAACATAAATAATTATAAATAAGTGATGAGGAAACTTACAGAAAATAGTCATAAGCTAGATTTTTGCATACATGTTAATTGCCTTGAGGTATGCACACAAGTTACCAACATCACATTGAACTCCTAAGATCGATCTCAAATTGGATTCGATTGACCACTGAGATCTCTCGCGTTGGACTGAAGGACATTCCACCAGGAAATGTTTCACCGACATTTCTGTTCGACACGGTTCGCACACAGGTTGATTTGTTTTTGTTATGAGGTGTGAGTGGATAACGAACGTATGCCCGATTCTTAACCTAGATAGAATCACTTAAGGTATATTTCATTCACATTACCCGTCATGGTTGAAGCTGATAATCCCATTTCATTGACTCTAAGAGCTCATCCATATCTCAAATGTGGTTGTATGAAATCAAACCAATGGTTCAATAAAACTCAAAGTCCAAACCACAAAATTCAATAAAAGGACACTTATGATGCGCTACTAGTTTCGGTACAATATTAGCATCATCAGGCACGGATCCAAGGGGGGGCGATGGGGGCGATCGCCCCCCCCCGGCCCAGAATATTATGGAACACATTTTCTTTAAAAACAAAATTACGATTTCGATGAAGAGAAACCTACTAATCATTTGAAAACAAAACACCAATTTCGATGAAGAGAAACGCACTAATCCGATGGCGTCAAAACTTTTTCTAGGAAAACCGGAGCAGTCCCATTGTCTCGACAGAGTCATAAAACGTCTAATCCTCCAGTACCGATTACGTGTGGCGTGACATTTTATTTGTTGACGAGATTAAAGGCCTTTTTGTCTCCTGAACCCAGTGCTGCCAGACGTGAGGTAAGTAATTATCGCCTTGAATTTATTGTATAAACAAATTATTGTAAACAAATTTTGTAATAATAAATAATGCTTTGATGTATCGAAAAAAAAATATTTGTTGTTATCTGTTCAAACCTGTGCATCAACCATCATGATAATAATGATAATCATAATGGTAATGATGATAATAATATGATAATTTGGCCCGATCGCCCCCCCCTCCCGGATCGGGTCTCTGGATCCGTCCCTGACCATCATCGGGCTACAATATAAAGAGAAATGGTGAACTTAATACATGAAGAACTTACAAGATTCTGTTAAAATAATTAAGCAAGATTTGTTAATAGATATGAAATGAATGTGAAAATAATATTATAGTTAATAATACAAAATTGAGAATATTACAATTGTTGATATTAAATTAAGAAAATATTAATATAATTAAAATTAAAATTAGAAAGGTTAATGAGAATCTTACAAATTACAACTTTGATAATATAAATTATAAAAGTGGGTAGTCAAATTGAAATAAAATAAAATATAGTTACCTGTATGAAATATATAATCCAAAGAACAATAGGTTGTTGCCAAAAATTTTATATGTTAAAACATATTTATATCAAATACATTTCATTGAGTTTAACCGTGACGTCATTTCCGTTTGGGTTCACCTCCCCTACCTGCCTTTGGGTTTACCAGCTCCATAATAGGTAAGAACTCGTAGAGCATAAAATACTGAAGTATTTATGTCATTGAGAAAGTAAGTGTTCTATGGCTGAACTTGAATATTTGCTTACAAAATAATATAGATAGAGAAATGATATGGAAGCATTCAAATTAGAAATTAATGGAGTGGATGTTGAATTACGGAATACACAGGAAAATGTACAAATATTACGGAATAGTAAAGATTAGGAGAGTGAAGTATTTTTTTTGCAAAACAGGGGTCAGATCATCTATTGAGAACATGGTCGCACACAACTTAATTTTTTCATATTTAATTTTCATTGACATGAACAATAATAATTAGGATTACAATCAACAAATCTTTTTTCTCTCGGATTGAAAATAGATGTTAGGTTATATTTACATCACAGTGGGTAAACCACGGGTAAACGTGAAGTGAAAGAAATAGGATTTCAAAAATGGTTAATGTTGACGTCATTATGACGTGGTTGCCTCCCACTACCTTCACCGAGATACTCTAACCGGGTTTAACGGGGAATGTGAATGAAATAGGAGTCCTATTTTCAATCTCTGAAATTGGAGCAGATGTAGCAGTCTTGGCTATTTCGTCAGCTTCTTCGTTAAGTATGATAAACCCCTTGTGATGGGATCCACATAAATTTTATAGATAATTTGGAGGTTTTAGCTGGAGGAAGTTCATTTTTCATGTATATAACGATATGGTGTGATTGTTGGTATTGTTGTATAGCTCTGATGGAGCTTAAAAAATCAGTCAATATTAGTGAATCAATCACTTTGTATATATACATATAGAAAACCCACTACAACTGATAGTTTATTAGATTACCATTCTTGTTATCCAATGTCACGTGAATTAGCATAAATTAATAGTTTGTTCCATAGATGTTCTCCATTACCGCTCTTCAAACAAGCATTTGATAATCAAATAAATATTATCAAACAGCTAGCAATTAACAATATTTTTCCTCTCTATATTATACATAGGATTTATTCAATTTATAAACTTCTACAGTTAATGGAATAGATACAAATAGACAATTTGTTGGTTCATTGTTATATTTTGGAGTTATTTCTCACAGATTTGTTGACATTTCCAAATGGTACAATATCACAGTTGCATTAAAGTCTGATTCTTCTTGAAAAGATTATTTGGTTAAGACTAAGGATGAAGTTCCTAATTTACATAAATCAGCAGTAACAGTTCGTAATAAGGGTATTAGAATAAATTTACTGGAGAATATTGAAATTCAGAGTGCTTTTTAGATATTGGTGTGAATAACCTTAACGAATAGATTTCTTCCTGAGAGAATTACATTTTCTCACATTTATTAATGCTGGTTCCAAATATTAAATGTATTTGTTTTGTTAGATGAACTTTCAGAATTTGTAGATAGGAGTATATTGTACCTACCTATTTTAACTGTGGAGGTACATTTTATGATTGTATTTTATTTGAAATTAATGTTATTGATGTTTAACTAATTTAGTTTCAATTTTCACTCTTCTTTTCATGTTAATGGAGCTTCACAACTGTATAGGTTATAATAGTTAACTTCGCCCTTTTGTTCATTGAACTAAATTGCAAGTATTGAATAGATGAGACTTCTGCTTGATGAATATCCATATAGGTACTAAGCGATGGAATAATAGTATATTCTTCAACGAGTGCAGAATGATGGCTATTATTCGCGCGGATGAAGTTTCCAAAACAAGGGAGCGCAGCAAGTGAGTTTTGGAATCATCCTAGTGAATAATAGCCATTCTACACAAGTATAAGACTAAACTTTCTCCACGACCAAAAAGAAAAAACTTCCAGTGAGGATCGAACCTCGATTGTCCGCGCCATAGTCAACCACCACTAGGCTATAGAGCATATTTATAAAAATGTAAGGAGTAAATATATATACATATACACTATCGCTACTGTTGTCCATTTTTTTCTCTAATAATATGTAAAATTGTGATTTTATAATTATTTTGACCTCTCAAACCACGCACTGTCAAAAGCGATTTGCGTTCTTAGGTATTTGACGTTTTAAAGAGACGGTTTGATCTATTCATTTTAATTCATTTCAGCGTGAATTCTGATAATAATAGAATGTGATTGGCTAACGAGAGTAAAGTGGTTTTCTAATAGATGATTTGAGTAGTTGGAATCTAATTTTTGAACAAAATAAGTCTATAAACTTTCTAGACCTCACAAATTCAGATATAAATAATAAACATGATTTTTATATATTTCAGAAACCATCACATATAGATATTACAATTTATAATAGCTCAGTCCACCCATTCAGTCATAAATTAGAAGCTTTTCAATAGTATTATACATAGCCTTTAAACAGTTCCATTAAATACTGACAATTACAACAAAGAACTAAAACATACTCTAGAACAATTATTTTTTTCTGATTGAAACAAAAATAATCAATATAAAATCTTAACATACATTGGAATACCATCCTTAAAAATCAAATAGTTTTTAGAAACTTCAATCTTGAATATTTGCTTTGAAACCGGTTATAATTTATTAAACTCATTGAAAACAACAAATCTTTATCTTGAAAATTGAACAAAACAGGAATTATAAATTAAAATGTGGTAATGAAAACTGTGAAAGAAATCCATATAGGTAGAACTTCTAGAAATTTTAAGACATCAGAATTTCAGAACACAAACCTGACAACCAAAAATTAGGTTCCAACTACTCAAAGCATTTATTAGAAAATACACACTTTCGATTCAAATTTCGAAATTTTGCACAAAGAACCTAAATCCATCAAAAATCTTTCAGAAGCTCAAAAGATGAATAGAAATAAATTTAATATTCTTAACGACCAAATAGATATCAACAATTCTCCCTTAAAACCTTTTCACCTAGAAAGGTTCCGATTCGATTGTTGTAAATAAATTTCCAGCTAAACTTGTTCAATACTTTAGTTAATCCCATATCAAGAACCTTTTTACTTTCCATGTAAATAGATTATAATACTTATGTTATTATCCGTAAAATTCCGTATTAACGCACTGTACAAATGAAACATTTTTTTTATTTGGTGAACCATTTTACCTATTTAAAGCACGCCTCAGCGTGTTTAAATCGAACTTTAAAAAACGCGCGTGTTTTGGAGTTGCCGTGGCAACATCAACAACTCGAGAAACGAAGTCTAATCTGTGGTCTAGATCGTGTCTAAATGACAATTTTTTTATTATTGATCTGACAGGAGTAGTATGTAACGTCAAAACTTTTATTCGAACAAAATTTAACAATGTCAAATTTATAAATTAAAATGGAAAGTGCCGTTGGTATTGTTTGAAATATTTATATTTCGATTTTTCAAATCTTAGGAAATGGTATTCAAACTAATACTATTGACATTCACAGAACTCAATAAGGTTGAACTTCCATCAAAATACAAATTAGTTTATGTTTTTCTCATTTCCATGACAACGCAAGGTATACATCATATACATCACGAATTCAACGAGATCTTATTTCCATCTATGATTTCCATTTCTTGTTGTTGTGGTAGTCACATGGGCGCCGAAAGGGGGTGGGTGGCAAAGCGGGGCACTTGCCCCCCCTGGAAAATTGAATATCCGATTTTGATTATTTACCAAAACAAAATACTATACTTTTTCCCGAACATCAAGAAAACTCTAAACATTTTTGTAGCTCTACCTCCTACCACAACAACAATTGAAAGATTTTTTTAGTACCCTTCGTCGTCTAAAAACTTGGCTAAGATCAACAATGTGCGAAGAAAGGCTTTCTGGTCTCTGTATGCTCAGTGTTCACCGAGAATTTGTGAATAAAAATAAAAACATAATATTTATCGAAAAAATATTAGATCGGTTTGCACAAAAGAGGAGAAAAAATATTTCTATCACTTTTCTCCCAGTAGAAAGGTTCATGTACATACAAATGTATTTCTTATAAAAGGGCATATATACATATTTTCAACATTAGAGTTAAGTTTTGGTTCAAGTCAACCATATTGGAAATAAAAATATAAAAATTGTACCCCTCCCTATATTTGACCCTTTCGGCGCCCATGAGTAGTTATAGACCAGTATTTATAATTTCAAAGTACACCAATAAAAAAAAAGCGTAAAGTATTCTGGGATAACTGGTCTTTGAAACTCTTGCTCTATTTCAAGAAATCGCGCGTGTTTTAAAAACCTTAATATCCACTTATACTTTAATATACTATTATTATACCTCCACTCGTTTGAGAAAGCTACTATGTTGGCGAAACGCATCACGAATGTGTATTGAACTTAGTTCAAATAATGAAGATTTCAACAAATTGAATTGTTTCATTTCATCGTTTAAATTGCAAGTGTTTCATTCTAATGTTTCATGTGCACAAGATTTCTTCGGTCTTGTTGAATTCGTTAGATTGTGTATTTCTATGGTATTTTAACTCTATTGGAGTGGTAGGAATTCGGATTGAAACTACTCTACAAGAGTTACACAGGTTATACAAGAAATTACAAATTCAGGATTACATAATATATAAACATTTTTATTAATAATTTTCGCCACAATATATGAAAATTATTCAAAGCGATGCAAGAAGTAACGAATTCTACTTTCTGTATGATACAAGAAAGTGCATGGGTGAACGATTCTTATTCATATAAGTAGTTATTATTTTCTGCGGAAAATTTATGACAATTATAAAACGTGATATTATTTTATAGAGGATAATATATACAGAAATTATGCAGTATGAGTATGAGTAACGAAGACACGAATTCTTTATTGAACAATACATAAAAAATTCTACATTAACACGGAAAGTAGCTTATAGCTTAGATATTCTTCAAGTCACAAGTGCGTTAAGTTACTACCTATACATGACTCCACAAACAAAGGGTAGAGAAATTTTCAGAATGTAGTTAGCATTAGCTTTGTCAATAGAAAGGAAACTAATACGTTAAATAACAACGTCAGCTACACAACAAGATAAAAATATACACAATGAAACAGAGTCGTTTTATTCTTTCATTTTTCAAGTATATCGGGAAGCATATTGTCCAGATAAAATGTCTGCAACTTAGAAAGCATGTTTCGCAAAAACTGTTTATACTTTCCTATTTTCTGGACTGACTCACCCAGCTGGCCTTGTATTTGATAGTAATAATAACTATTTAGTTTCAAATGAATTCCTCCGTTTCCGTCAATATCCAAATGTTCGATAATTTTTTCCGTAACATATCTTATTTTGGTGTAGGTATAATTAGTTGCAGTGAACTGGCACTCAATTTCAATTATTTTCACTTGGTTAGTTACACAATCGGGTCTAGCTGCTAAATGTAGATATTCTTCCGGAATAAACGAACCACACTCCTTCACAGTTATTTGAAATTCGTTTTCAAATTGTCTTTCAGCTATGTTCTCGTGGTCATGTCTCCATTTTGTTGCCTCTACCTAAACACTTAATATATTAGTATCCAATTTTTTTTATTTCTCCGTTTTTTGTTGTCTGCACACTTCACCAAATTGATATGCCCTTTCTTCTTCCCAAATTGGATTTGTAGATTACCCTCTTGTTTCAATTTACAGCTCGAAAATTTCCTCCGTAGTTTTTGTTATATGGGTTGAAAATTCTTCTTTCGTTTTCGTTTCGTTTCTCATAGTTTTTTCATCGTTCAGCTCCAGTTCCTCGACGCCGTAATCAGTATCAGCGTGTGCTGATGGAAGTTTAATTTTCTTTCTAGGGGTTAGCTGTTTACGTTTGTCATTAAGCAATTTTTTTTGTTTATAACATATTTCGTAGTATGTGTTCCAATGCTCTGTTCTGTTAGTACCTATTTACTAAATTATAAAACTCCTCCTTGGATATCATATTGAGAAACAGCTGCTATACACCTGGTATGGTAACTAGTTTTTACAAGAATATTTATTAATCTGCTCCCAACAAATTCTGCCACTATGGAGCTATATGACTCTGCGGCCAATTTCCACAAACCAAAATATGATCTAATAAACCACAATCAACCATTTCAGGAATAAAATTATTTTCGCCTTCTTTGTTTTGCATTATTTCTAGTGGTATACAGAGTCAGAGAACGACCTTGTTGGGAGTGGTAACCCTCGATTTTCATTTTATAGGTCTTTCTCATGCTTTGATTCTCACGGTTAAGCCGCAAAATGACTTTTTCACTGATTGGGAAAATAGCCACAACATATTTCTGAAAACGACTAGCCTCAATCATACCAATAGCCTCACTCACTAATTTTAATCATACTCATCGATTTCAGGAATTAAATTATGTTCACCTTCTTTGGGCCCTTTTCGGCAATAAGCAATGCATTTGGTAGGATCACCAAATACCTGCGTATGACAGTTGCTTATGTCTGCTTTTAACAATTTTATTTCCTCGTCCATGGATTTGTTCTCTTTCCGATGATGGCTCACGGCAGTTTTTATTCTAACTCGCAGCTTCATTATATTTGATTATAGGCGTTTTTGCAGTGAAACGCCAACTATCAATTTCTTGGAAGCTATTCTTTTTTTGCAACCTCCCACAGCCAAGTGTAGTAGTTCCACAACATATGGTTTGTAAATTCAATTCTACTAATCGGAAACTGATATCCCTAAGGTCATTTTACGCATAATTTTCCATAAACACTGCTATCTCCGTCACCTATTAACTCCACATATATTTTTAAGCATCTTAACGCTATGTGAAAATTCTTCAGAATAATGCTAGTTCCCATGGAAGTAGAAGATACAATCCATTCTTTGAAGTATTTAGATGGGAGAATATTTACTTTCTTTCTCCAAAGTACACGCTGGACAGTAGTACTTATTTCTTTAACCCAGATAAAGAAGTTTTCCGGTTTTAGCTCCAACAATACAAACCATAGCATTGTAGTTCACTTTGTGTGACCGTTTCGACCAAGCACCATGAGTTAATACCGCAATAAGACCGTTCTCTTCATCAACACATCCTCATGCTTTGGCTGAAAGAAGTTCTTCACCGGCTTTTTCCAGAGCAGTGTTTGGGGTTTGAAATATGGTTCCAGAAACAATATCGTGGCATAATGATAGAACGCCATTGACGGATTATTCAAAATTGAGTATTATTTCCTTAACTCTGAAAGTCCACCGCCAGTACTCATTGTAGCAAGGACGGCAGCAGAATTGACAATAAAATTTGACTGCTTTTGTGGATCTTCAGAAAAAAATGGATTTCAATATTGCATTTAAAAACAAAGCAGTTCTTCTTTAACGAATGTCATGAAACAATCAAATGGTTGGTTGTTGTTGGCGTTTTGAGTTTTTTTAAATACACTCATAATATAGACAATTTCTTTACCCTGAAGAATATTATTTAACCCTCTTATAGTGTCATCACTGATAATTTTCATTTTCATTGGCTCCAAGAATTGATGTGCTATCATTTTCAAGCTAAATATCTACAGAAGAGTTAGTAAAAGTAAAATTGGAGTTTTGGAGAGGCGCTTGATCACAATAACCGTTTGACACAGGAATGCGTGTTTCAACCGTATGATTTTCCTCATTTCGAATATTTCTGTAAGCAAGATGTACATTGTTACGTTCGTTGAATAATACACTTTGACCTAAAAAGGAGGAAAAAAGTTCTAAGGTCCGTCCGTAAAATATAGGATCCTAGCTTTATAACCTCCAAGTGCGATAAATAACTACTTGTAAACTCCTAATTGTTGAAATATTATTCATGAACCCATAATTTAGGTATGAAGCAGGTCAGTTTCTATTAAAATCAATATACCATTAATCAAATATCATTGAAGAAATAGTTGTTGTTGAACTGATTTCATCTAGACTTCATGGAGAATTTTCATTATAATATGCTTTTTGACTGTTCAATGGTAATACAATGTTTTTCAATCAATGAGTACTGAAACTTTTAACAAAAATGATTCAATTCTAATGGTTAGATTTCCAAGTGAAACTTCCAAATTAATTCCTTGTCCCTTGTCGCAACATGTGATTGTACAATTTTTCAGTCTATTATGAAAGCCATGTTTTAAATAAAATTCAAGTACTTGTGATAATTATTGGTATATTGATTTCAATAGAAACGGCCCAGCTATATACCTGAATCATAAATAATTTCATCCCAAAAGTATAAAATACTAACTTGTAAACAAAACAATTACTACATCTCAATCCCTACACTTCCTAATATTAACTGTGAATTTCACCATAATTAAAAATATAGTAATATTGATTTGATAGAAACAGTTTCCTGTCATCGATAGTTGACCCATCTTTCTCCTACAAGACTCATCTCACTGCCAGACACGTACGAGCTTACCATGTTTCACTTTTAAATTACATTCTTGAAGAAAGCAATTCGAGAAAATTA
>CAJUYG010001717.1:11145-54453 GCA_910591675.1 Galerucella calmariensis | reverse complement strand
GTGTGTTACGCGGCAAAAATTTAAAAACTTAAAGTTTCCTTAACATTTTGCTTTCAATAGTTTAAAATCTAATTTATATCAAGATTATTTACTGAATCTGTATTATGCACTAATATATTCTGCAATCAGCTGCAATGTAATTGTGTGGGGTAGAGCAAGCAAAATTGGGCGAGTATTTATTCTCCAAAAGAGATTTATTCGTTTGATCTTTGGCTTAGACTACAAGGAGTCCTGTAGGAGCACCTTCAAGAGCAATAACATCCTGACATTCACAGGCATATATCTCTACAAACTTCTAATTTATACCTTTATCAACAAAAACAACCTTCAGGAAAATAGTGACATACATAATCTCGATACGAGATCTAAGAGTGATATTCACTTGAACAAATTTAGTCGTTCTCAATTAAAAAAGTCGCCAACATATGCCGGGAGTGAATTTTTCAATCGGTAACCAGATGATATCAAACAAATAAACCAACTCAAGAAATTCAAAACTAGTCTTAAAAAATTTTTAATACAATATTGTTTTTACTCGCTAGATGAATTTGGTAGGTGGCGTAACATCTCTTAGTCCAAGAGCCAGAGCCAAAAAAACTGTTTCAATTTCTTAAGGCTGGTTTTTTGTTAAATCGTTGTAGCCGATGGGTACACAAACATGCTCCGGTCAGTCAAGCGTGCCGTAGAACAGGTGGCTCAGGTGCGATATTAAAGGTTTATCATTTGACAGGTGAACAAAATGAATTTCTAAAACGCTGATGTGACGCTATACTTTACACGAATTAGCAAGATCGCTTGACACTTTTTCAAAGTTTCTTCCGTGAATGAATTCAACAGGAGTCGCTTTTTAAGACAGAATAAACAAATTCTGTTCATTTTGTAAATCAACCGAAGCGTCGCATCAGCGTTTGGTAGAATAACCGTTGAAATTTGAAGTGGAGGACGTTCAAAGGTGGGGGAAAAAGAGCCCTCTCTCTCGAACTCTAGCTATTGTGTACGAAAATTCGGATTCTTACCGACGAGTATACCTGTCTTTTCTAGTTC
Organism: Galerucella calmariensis; assembly: GCA_910591675.1. Lineage (NCBI taxonomy): Eukaryota > Metazoa > Arthropoda > Insecta > Coleoptera > Chrysomelidae > Galerucella > Galerucella calmariensis. The sequence goes on along the minus strand of CAJUYG010001717.1, from coordinate 53,409 downwards.
GTTTTCAATATACCCGTTCATTCGCATACATTCTATTTCCAACGTAAGAGAAATACATTATATTTCCAACGTAAGAGATTCAATTCCTCATTTTTTATACCTTCAATAATTAATGCTTCTTCCTAAGCACGAATATTTTGCGAAATTACAATTCATACAAATTTGTCATGTGGATTAATTCATTGTTTAAGAACGTAATTAAATTTCAAGTTATTACAATAGCCAAAATCACACAATCAAGTGACATTTTCTGGTGTAGATAAGATAAGTTTTTCTCCATCCACAATTTTTTATTTTTTTGCATAATACCGCACGAAACGTATCAAATGATTAAATAAATCGTTTGTCGATGCGATACAAATGGTAATTATCCATAGAACCACAAATAAAAACATCAAATGACGTTTTCTGATTGTTAAAATAACAATACAAAACGTAGAAATATCGTGATACGCAGCCTGAAACTCAAACGACGCGCGCGGTATACCTTTACCTTTTTCACCTGACTGACAGACGTTGTTCTACTGAACACATGACTGACGAATGTTTTGATCTTTAATACATAATTCTGAACCCTCAGACAAAAGTTTAAGAAACGAATTGCACTTAATAATTATTTATCACACGTCTATCCGGACTGACTGACCAGCTCTGTTCTAATGTATGACTGACTGACCTACACAACTTTTATTTTATACAATAGAGAAGTTGTATAACAATTTTCAGCTTTTAGAAATTCATTTTGTTCACCCGTCAAATGATACACCTTTAATATCGCACCTGAGCCACCTGTTCTACGGCACGCTTGACTGACCGGAGCATGTTTGTGTACCCATCGGCTACAACGATTTAACAAAAAACCAGCCTTAAGAAATTGAAACAGTTTTTTTGGCTCTGGCTCTCCGGCTATCTTAATTCCTCACCTAATTTTGGATCTTTTTGTATTTCAAACTTTGAATATGTAACTTTTTATTTTATTTTATTTCATTTATATTCTTGTTTATACCAAATGTTTGTTATATGCTGTTGTCTGTATACATTTTAATTTTAATTGTTTTAACTATAGTCTTATACTGTGTCTGACTTGTCTTATGTCATATGTGTATGCTGGTAAAGACTAATAAATTATCTATCTATCTATCTATCCATTTTCGGAGATTATCAGGTTTTCGCTGACGTTCAGGCTTATCTGATATTCCCCGAGAGAGTCCCGTTAGTAAAGACACCGTTCCCAATTTCCCATAGTCAAACCCTTGTTGTTCTGAGTTGCTCTAAAACATTCTTAGACGTTCTGGTGTGTTTGAGTGTAACTAGTAACGTCTTTGGAGAGTATCAGGTTTTTACTGACGTTCAGGTTTATCTGATATTTCCCAAGAGATTTCCGTTAGTGAAGGTATCGTTCCCAATAATGTTTCAAATTAATTTCCCATAGCCAAACCCTTGTTGTTCTGAGTTGCTCTCCAATATTCGCGACGTTCTGGTGTGTTTGAGTGTAACTAGTGACATCTTTGGAGAGTTTCAGGTGATCGCTGACGATCAGGTTTGTCTGATATTTCCCTTGGAATCCCGCGAAATTATTTTTTTTCCTGTGCTCTCAATTGGAAGTTAATCCCTAGTGAGTCCGTTTAGTTAAGTTGTGAGGACGATTCGAATTAATTTTGAGAAATACCTAAACCGATTGGGAAAATTATTATTTTTAATTTTTAAAAGCAAATGCTCGAATATAAAACCGAACCTGGTGAAAGGAACACTGATTTACACCGTTGCATCAAACACCCGGCTTAGTTATTTGTTTATCCGTTGATCTGTCAGGTCAGCCGTTTATCAATACACAAAAAAATTCTCCTGTATAAACAGGTTAAGTTGTACCTAATTGTTTGATTGATTGATTCGACACCACCGGTCAGAGGCTTAGAGTCCTCGGAACCTCAGTCTTTAGGCTTTTGGTGCTCTTATAAGCAATTTATTTTAAGAGAGAAAGCAGTAAATGTAGACTATATGATATTTAGAGCCTCGTGCCGTGACGACATATTGATGAATTTTTTACAATTTTCCAATTAATTTCCTCTTTTAGGTTGAGAAAATCCGAAAAATGGCTAAGTTTGAGAGTTCTTTTGAATATTTTTATTAGTAGATATTTGAAAAAAATGAAACGTCGCCGGTCGGTATCGAACCCATGACCATTGGGAAAAAAAGTGTCGCGATTTGAAACAGCAGCGCACCCATTCAGAACGATAGTTTATCATGCCACCATCGTTACCAGCACTAGGGCGTTCATTTTCTCTTGTGCAGAAGAGCGCAGTGGAAAACTGAACATTTCATTTTTCACCTCCTGAAACCGTGATATGAAACTGTACGCCGTTTGTTACATTTGATAGTAGAATCATAGGAGATCGGTCCAGACTCCATGGCGTTCAAAAATAAACGTTCGGAGATTTCCACATCCCCGTTAATGTAGAGTCTGACGGTTGAGCTAGGGGAAAATTCGAGAATATCCTTCGTGACATCGTACAACGGGGTATGAACTATACAAATAGATGATGGAAGTTAACATGAACCCCACAAAGACCATTTTAATAGCCTTTACTAAGAATAGAAAAATAACCTCAAAACCATCAAACTTCCGTCTTTCGGAGGAGACGTAAAACCGAGGTCCCGAGTCCATGGATGTTGGGCTCGTTAAAGAACGCTACCACTAGTTGGAACACTAGTGGGGAATGAAGAAACGAAGTCAAATATCTAGGTCTGACTCTAGACAGTGAACCTCTGGAGAACAAAAACACGAAAAGAAGAAGATATACAAAGCAAAAATTGCTCTAGTCTTGTGTAGGAACCTGGAAGGGAGAAATTGACGACGAGAGAGAATCTCTCCGAAATTCAAAGAATAGCCATGTATGGGGAACATGCCCAAGGGCGAGCATGGAAGTGATTCTCAACTTCACACCACTAAATGGTGGTGGTAAGTATTGCAGAAAGACCTAGATTCAAGAGAAGTGAAGCGAATTTAAAAAAAGACTCATCCTCGCTTCTAAGAAATCGGAATTAAGCAACAACAAGTAAAGAGATCACAACACTATATACAGAGTTGGAAAGAATGCCAATCAATGGTACACCGACGGTTCAAACGCAATAGAAGGAACTGGGATGGAAGTGTACGGTCCAGGAACCAAACATACCGAAAACCCAAAGTAAAGATATAAAAGGCAGAGGATTATCATTATCAAGCAGCTTTGATCATTAAACTTTTTGTGATCAATTCCAGAATGGTATGGGAATGACTAAAGAAACTTAATGAACTAAGCGACAACAGGAACCCTTTTGCGGTATCAGCTCCAATATAATATTGGAATAAATAGGCAAATCCAGAAAAAACAGGAGATCTGACGATTGAGAAGATCTAGTAGGTCTTAGAAAACCAAAGATATTTTTGGGAGACTGCAATCAGTTGAGAATAAATTAATGCATAAGCCCGAGTAAAACGTAGTTTCAGCTGGTGTCCTATAACGGAACCTAAGAAAGCTCAAAATAGTGGAGCAAGAAGAATATAGATTCTGTGGAATGAAAGAAGAAGCCTCCATCCACATTCTTGCGGATCGTATAACAATTCAGAATGGTAGGGCACAACACGAAGAGGGACACTTGGTAAATTGGAGCCTGGAGATAAATTATTACAGAAAATAGGTCTAAAAGACCTACTTGAGCTAAGTAGAAGAAAGGGGACACAGCAGATCTTTTAGTCTCAGCGAGTATCACCCCAATACTTACATATCATACTAACATGGTATTCCTAGTCATACTCCTGTGAAATGCTGTCGGTGCATTCACGAGTCGAAAAGAAAACTATTCATAATGACCATGAGGAGTAATAAATGCCGTCTTATGAATATATTGCTTAGCAATTGGTATCTGGTGATATGCAGATGGATAAAGGCCACCCTGGAGAACAGGATAATTATATCCACTCTGCGTCAAGCTACCATCAAAGCAATAGCAAGTGGAGGATGCCCACAGGGAGATTTCTTACCACTACTTTTTGGGCAACATTAGTAGACGATCTCCTCAATGAGTTGTCCAAGGAAGATTTTTATTGTCTAGGATACGCCGACGACATAGTAATTATTGTGGTCAAAGGTAAGTTAGCTGAAGTAATATCTGAAAGAGTGCAGATAGCTCTAAATATGGTAGACAACTGGTGTAAACAAGATAGACTGACGGTCAACGCTCAGAAAACACAAATTGTCAACTTTACAAAAAAAACAGCACTGCAAGGCCTAAAACCACCAGTGCTAGGAGAAACAGAGATTTCCTTTGCCAAAGGAACAAAATACCTAGGGGTATTTTTTTATCATAGGCTCACTTCCCAAGTAGCATTCAATGTACAAAGCATATTCTTAGTATATTCATAATGTTCAAAATATATACCGAATATGGTGGGTACATTCCTGATATATTGTTTCAAATCTTAGATGGTATATTCCCTTCACAATGTACCAACAATATAACAGGAATGTACTTCTTATTTAATCTATATACACGTTACGACTAACAGGGTATATCCATTCAAGGATATACCTGTGACATCCATGGAATATTGGAAAAAGTAGTTAATGTACACGTAAACACTAGTAGTGTATATCCATTCAGGGATATACCTGTGACATTCATGGTATATTCAAAATAGTACAAAATAATGTGCATTCTTTTGGTTTTGGGTAAATTATCCCTCAGTATATAGCCCAAAAAAAGGAAGAAGAAATTTTAGGTTATGTGATGTGCAATGTGAACGTGAATGTTTGTTATAGTAGTGTGTAATCCATAGCATAGAGAAATAGAAATATAATATAATGATCCTTAGAATAGATAACATAACACTGAATCCATAGGTGTAACCTAAGTTTTTTGTATATTTGTATTTCCCTCAACGCAACGGCTTGAAGGTTTTGTGTGTTTGTGACAAAGACAACGATAAGAGAACTGAAAAGGCGGTAAGTATATTATTATTGTTGGCTGCTTTTCCTCTAATACATGGATAATAATTAATTCATACTGTTATACTGGGTATGTTAAATATATGTACCTAAATTATTGTATATTATGTATTTAAAAATATAGTTTTGTCTAGAAGTGGAATGGACATTGTAATATTCTATTTCAGTTTTGTATTTATTTGTATACTGTGTAATTCGGATGTACATTAGTGACTATTTTTCACTGTGAAGGTGTTGTCTTAATTGTTAATTTTTGTGTGCCTATTTAATAGTTGCAAAACGGTTTAAAAACATATATAGGTATTTGCAAGTTTGACATTTATATTTTCATTCTTTACATAGATTATAAAATGACTTGGTTGGTAGTCCATTTTGTTGATGACGAATCAGTGGAATATGTACCAGATGCCTGGTACATAGAAAAAACGAATGAATGCTTCTGGCCACCCAAAAAAATCACGAGGGCGAAGATGCAGGTGGCAATTAAATCAAAGTCTATGCCAGATACAGACTGGCATGCTTATCCTGCAAGAATCCTTGGCAAATGTGGTAAGATTTGAGTCAATAATAGCACCTATGTAAATTATTTTTTATCAAAGTCCTTTTTACTAAATACATTTTCTATTTAGATAACTTGGAAGAGGCAAGGAAGAGGGCAAAAAAGCTGAATATTCCAGCAATTTATCATCCTGTGATAGTGAACTACGCCCAAAGAGAACTCCTGATAAAAATATGAAATATAAATATACGTCGTCCTCGTCAGGCCCTGAATCTTCTGATTCAAGTGAATACCCACAATTTGGTAGATCAGGTATGTTTCTGCATTTGAATACAGATACCAGCTAATAATTTTATGGTTACCAGTGTGCCAACAATTCTATTGTTTTAGTGTTAAATAATAAAAGTAGAAATGAAGCAGGGGATAAAAACCCAAAAAATAAAGCAGAAATTTCTACTCAGGAGATTCACACAGAAGGTAATGAAGTAGATGGACCTCCTGATCTTCAAATGTTTATTAAATGTTTGTTCTGGAATCAACTATTTTATGTTTCAGGTAGAGCTACTACAAGTACAATTCAATCTTCGAGCTGTAGAGTTCAGGGATCCGAAATGATTCCAGGTAGTAACAGTAATAACTTTGTTTATTTTTAATGTTTATTATAACCTACATATAAGTATGGTAGTACAACTTCACTCAATATCAAAGAACCCAGTAATCCTTTCTTCAGATATATAGACAATATTAATGTTAGCATCAGTTATAGTTACACTCTACTAAAACGCTGTAATAGTAATGGGACAGTATTGTGCTGCTTGATGTTGAGCAAATTTGTTTGCCATACTGTATGTTGAAAAAGTATATTTTTCATTCTCTTTGTTTTGAAACTGTAGGTATCTGTATTTATCTCATATTTCAGAGAGTGCTACTGTGAGTGCAGTCCAGTCTGCATTTATGCACCTGATTTTGAATTCCAATAATAAACGGATAGTTGGTAGAAAATCAAAATTTATTGAAGATGTTTTACCAAAATTCCCTGTATCTGAAGAGGCCCTGCAACAGCTAGAACTAGATCTATCACAGGATCAAAACATGGAAATATTGGTAATATATTTTTAAAAATAACTCTCTCATATAAACAAATTAAATGCACTGCCCATACTTATCAAATTGCTTTAAAACATTTTTTAACTTTGTTTGGAAATCATTCTTGACAATTGTTGCATAAGTGGAGTAGTCTACTTAATTGCACTAATGGCATAATGTTTTTAATTATTTCACTGCATAATTTAGGTTACAAGACTTGTTTACAATGGCCATTTTTTTACAGGCTTTGGAATTGAGCCATGTGGGTGGAGTATCAGTTAAAGATGGTACAAGAAAACTGATGTACAAACTTCTTAAAAATGAAGTAGGTGTGAAATATTCCTGGGAAGGAGCGAAAGGAAAAGCTCCATTCAAACACCTCAATTTGGCTAAAGTTATAATAAGTAAGGTCATCTTTCTAAATTTGCTAAAACTACTAAGATATTATCAAACAAAAAAAGGTGAATATCCAACTTTCGCTAATAACAAATATCCGCAGTCTTAAAAATAGGTGTTATCTACTACTGAACCAAAATACAATTTCATAATAAAAGGTAGACTTTTAGTAGACACTTTTTTTTTTGTAGGAAGTGTGAGACTGATGTTTCCTATGAGCACGGAGCTTGAGATAGTTGCTGTGATAAAACTTTGGCTGGTGAGAGCCAAAGATAGGATGGAGAAGACATCAAAGAAACCTGCTGAAGATAATGGCGGTGACAATAAAAATGAAATTTAAATTTTTTTTCTCAATTGAAGTTTATTTTGTTTTTAGTTATGAATGTTTTTTTTTATATGTGGTTTAAATGGATAAGAATAATATTTTATTCTTTATTAGAGTTTATTTTGTTTTAAGTTATTTGGTGTTGTAAATAAATAAGAATACTATTCTTAATATTGTTTCTTTTTTGGGTGCAGCAATCCATCTGGTCATCATGTTCATTAATATTAGGCAAAATTGAAGCAGAATTAATACAAAAATATTATTAAGTTAATTTAAACAAACTTCATTGTAATAATTATGCATGTGACTCAATGATTATTACCACCTTATATATATAATTATTTATGTTACGGCTAAAACCCGTATATTAGATAATACTAGAATTACCCGGAAATTATATCCAAATAAAGTGGGTATAGGCAACGAAGGGGAAGGGTGAATGGAATGGTTATTTTTCCTCCCTCTTCGTTGCCTATACCCACTTTATTTGGATATAATTTCAAAATTATCCGGGTAATTCTAGTATTATCCAATATACGGGTTTTAGCCGTAGCGTTTATACTAATTACAATAAAATGGTGGATGCGACAATCTGAGGGCAGATTTGAGGAATATACCTGGTATATGTATTGCACTAAATCTGGACATTTTTAGAATATAAAGGGAATATTCACCAAACAGTAATTCCTTTGTGGATATTCCTGTTATATAACATGCATATGTGAGGATATGCCGAATATCCCTAAAACATTCCAAACACATACACTGTGGTACATAGGGACATATTAGGTACATGCTAGGTACTTGATGTGACATACAAAAGTCACAACCCTAGCAAGTCCTAGGGATATACATAATGCTATTTATGTACATTCTAGGAATGTACCTTGGATCATGCCGAACATTCCCAGTACGTTCCTAGGATATTGAAATGTTACTTGGGTTGGAATACTCACATCGTGAAAACCACACAGAACGATATCATGTCTTTAGGCAGATGTAAAAGACTGCGGTAAGAACTGGGGACTGAACCCAAAAATGACCCTGTGGTTATACACAAAGGTTGTCAGACCAATGATAACTTATGGGTCCGTGGTGTGGTGGACAAAAACGCAGCAAGTAGGAGCAATAAGGCTGTTGAATAACACACAAAAGCTGGCCTGCCTGTGGGTCACAGGGGCCATAAAAATTACTCCTACAGCTGCAATGGAAGTCTTAATGAATCTGCCACCTTTATACATATTCATACAAGGTGAAGCGAGATCTGTAATGCTCAGATTAATACATAGTCAGCAACACATAAGCCAAACGCATAGTACTGACAACTGGAAGCTAATCGAAGAGCTAAAAGCAGACCATGTAATGGGACAGCTCATCGATGCAATAGCTACGAGATATAGCTTCGATAATAAGTTCAAAGTAACTATACCAAACAGGGAAGACTGGAAAATAGGTGTACCCATACACGCGGATGTTTTTTGGTATACAGACGGGTCAAAGACGTTGGACGGCGTAGGAGCCGGTATAGTAGGGCTAAAGAAAGGGATAGCCTTCCCAGTAAGCCTATCAAGGAATGTCATAATTTTCCAGACGGAAATGATGGCGATTCACCACTGTGTGGAAGAAATTGAAAGGCAGAAGACAACATATCGTTCAATTGCCATCTTCACAGACAGCCAAGTAGCGCTAAAGGCGCTCAATTCCGTAGAGGTCAATTGTAAGCTAGTATAGGAGTGTGTGCAGGTCCTAAACACGTAGCAATGTTACGGTAACCTGAGTACCGGGGCACGAGGGTCATAAGGGCAACAAAATAGCGGATGAAATGGCCAAACAAGGCTCATCAATGTCATTCGTTGGGCCGGAGCCCATCTGCGGCGTTGCAAAGACCATAACAAGATGGGAAGCAAACAAGTGGGTCGCCCACAATTCTCGGAAATGGTGGAGGAACTCACCAGGACAGAAGCAAGCAAAACAGTTCATAGTAGAACACTCGCCAAAATTTACAGCAGATCTGATGGCCAAAGATAGAAAAAATGTCAAAGCTGTAGTGGGTCTGTTAACGGGGCATTGTAAGCTCAATAGGCATTTAAAGCTGATGGGATTGACAAACGAAGATATGTGCAGGTTTTGTCACCTAGAAGAAGAAACGGCAGAACACATTCTATGTCAGTGCAATAGCCTGGCAAATGAAAGGTTCAGTCTCCACACTAAAAGATTTTTTAAAAAGAGTCAGGCTGGAGAATGTAATCTAGAGTTTAGAGGATCACAATAGATCTGAAAAGGTCGCAGTGGACTAGGCCAAAAGCCACCACATAAAATCTAATCTAATCCCATCTGGTGATAGCATGATGCAAGATTTAAATTTGTATAGTACTTGCAGCCTGTCGAGAAGATAATGTATTCCTGGACGTGTTTATACCTATTCGTATTATTATATTCAAAGCCATGTAGTCCATCCACATTTTCTCCTCAGCGCGCACCTCTAAAATAACGTATAGAAAATCGAGGTAACCGACCACCAATAGGTGCCAGGATTAAACATATTGGATTGAGTTATTGCAAACAAAAAAGTCCTCAACGACTTTTCTGCGTACGAGCGGTCAGTAATTTGTTATCAAATAAATTGGAAAATAACAAGAAGCTAACAAATAGATACCGAGAGAACATTTTTTATATATTTTGGGCAAATTAATTAATTTCATTGATCAATTTTATGGAATTTATCCCAAATCTGCTCATTTTAAATTCGTGCACAGCGGGATTATTTATATTTGCTGTGTTTAACTGTCACATATACAATTCTGAAAACACCGAACTTGATAGGCCAATCGGCCAATCAGGATCAAGTTTGGTGTTATCGATAATCCGAACTTGACTAAAGTTGGTGATTGGTCCATTTGACCGTGAAATATACCATGGAAACATAGTCTCCATGATACATAAATCGAAGAATCGTTATAATATGGATAGTCTTTGTCAAATAATATAACAGCTCTTTGGTAACTTTTTATTTTTCTATAAGAGTTTTCGAGTATATCATACAAAATCTCAAACCCAAAATTTGGAATATTCTACATAGGCAGTAATCAACAAATCAACACGCACATAAACTTTCAATAAAGTCTTTTAGGGCACAATTATATGATTTGAATTCATATATAAAACATGCCAATAAAAAATCCATACTAATTTCCATATATTTCCTTTTAAGAAATGTAACTATTGAATTTATAAAAAGGAAGTATCAAACGTCTATTTCTACTGAATTTTTGACCTTTTACATACTTCTACACATGTGATTATTTCAACCATTACCTACTTCGTGGAATTTTTATAAAGTTTATTTTGGACATTACCGATTTCCAGTGATAAGCAAGTAACACCGCATCATGGAAACCAACTCTTCATTTGTAGAATTTAAAAGCGACCTAATTACATTCGCACTGTCTGAAATGTGCACTAGTTGGATCTTTAAAAATTCTACGTCACTGAAGGATAAGGTCATTTATTTCAAGATGTTTGAAGTTAATAGAGAGTTATTGGAAACACGAATTTACTGCCTTGCAGTAATTGTGATGACCTTAGATAAATATTGCTCGACCTTAAAACAGACTTAAAATTGTTATTGAAACATGAAACTCTATAATGACATAATATTGAGGTAGGTGTCACAGATGACACAGAGATCATCTACAAATTGTGACATATAAATATGAAACAAGAAATAAAGTCGGGATAGTACACTGCAGTAATCGCGCACAAATAAGAACAAGCACTAACCTTAATAATGTTTCCCTTATTCAATGTATATGTCACTATAAGAACAGCACTATTACTGCTTGACCTTATAAAAGTTCCAATAACTCTCTATTATTTCGATTTTCATGCATTAATCTGATCGTGCCAAAATATGAGTAAGTATTTTCTGTCCCTGATACATTTTGATAACAATAAGTGAATAGATTCGCGAAACAGTTTTACGAACCAGAATGAAATTTTATTCCAAATTTCCTCCCATTTCGATTCCACAAAGTAGGGATACTAAGGAAGTAGTTGACTGTTGTAGATACTAGACACTTTTAGCTGGTCATAAGTTTATACACGTATCCGTATTGGAGTTACGTTGACGTAAAGAAATTGTCAAGAAAGCCTTTTTAGCAGAAAACGTAACGCTTCGTTCTGTTTCTAATTGTATAAACTCAAAGTTTTTTTATTTTACCTTTTTATATTTCTGTAAAACTTAAAAGGGGGGCGATATATTAAATAATCCATTGCTGCTAGACGAGGAAGATGACAAATAGCACGGAATACTGACTTTGGTCGGGATACGGATACGTTTAAGGAGTAGGGTACGTAACAATACGTTCAACGCATCGTATCAGCTGAGACGTAACGGGTCTACACATGCGCAGTTTGTTACGTATACGGATACGTGAGAAATTCAAGACAAGCTAAAAGTCTCTAATGAATGCACAATGCTCTCAAGTTATCAAGTTTCCGTGGTTGAGCATAGTATTATAGGAAGGACATTAAAGATGCATTTTTTTAACAGAGATCTCACGTCGGTAAACCAGCAGTTTCACATAGCATTTGACTGCGATTGCGAGGTGGGGGGATAATACTACTACGATGTCCTGTTTGACAGAAAAGGGCGGAATCAGAAATATAGTTTTTTTTAATGGCGCCAAATAAAGACACGGTGGTTAGGTGTGGAATAATTAGTATTATTGAAAAAAAGTTATTACATCAGAAAAATGCAGTGTCTTAACGACCATATAGTAAGAAAAACTACTGGGTAGAAACGCCCTTGAGTCGGAAATAATTAAAGTAGAGGGGATTTTGATTTGTTTGGGTTTTAAACAACATAACCCAATTTTACCTGGTTTTTAATGAATGTTATCTATGGGGTTATGGAAAGAATAACTTCATTGGAAGCTAATACGAATCGTTTACGAATTACCTATATTTTAAATCTTTACAATGAAGATGCATCGGCAGATTGCTCGCTTCAATTGTCGTTCTTTTTGGTGCTTGCTCGCATCACTATCTCGGATTAAATTAAGTAAGTTGAAGATATCAGTGAAAAAGAATGCACCTTATATAAAACGTTCAAATCAGCTGATCCTATATACACTGTTTGTAAAGTAATCTGAAATATTGTTGCGGGTGATTCGTCATACAACTGTAATGCAAACTTATCTGGAGATGTGGAAGGAATGCAGCGAAAAGCATTCGATATTGACAAGTTAAACAATGAAATAGCTTAAGTTACACTACCTTATATAGTAGGCTTGTTCCAACAAGCTTCATAATCGGAATTTTATTGAGTTTGCGTAGATTGAAATAATCGTCGCTAATTGCAATCTACGCAAACTCGGTAAAATTCCGAACATATTCTCAAGCTTGTTGGAACAAACCTAGGAATAATAAATTGAAAATGGCCTTTAAATATCAACAATATATCAATAATTGATCAAACGTTAGTACTTTAATATGCTTGTTTCATTTTTTGTTTGTTAATGAACATTTGAAGATTACCTATTTTTGCTCAAACAACCATTATGACGAATTTAAAATGCCGAAAAATTCAATTTATTTGAAGATTTTGTGAACGCATTGCTATTGGTTGTGACGTAGAAGGGTTATATTTCGGTACTGCGCGTGCATCGGAGCGATAATTAGTAACGAACGAATCGCCATTATGTTAACTGTGTTGTTTACTCGAGTGTTTCCATATGTTTTTCATATTTTCCGTTCATTCTTATCTATTGGGCTTTGTGAAATTTTGTTTATTTGTCCATAATATTTTTAACATAATTGAATAAATGATACGAAATATATTTCGAATAGGGTCTTTTCATCTTCATGCAGCATAGTACAAGAAACAGGAGCGGGTAAATATACAACACGGCTCCACTTACCACGTCAAATTCAGTAGTTGAGGTGCGCATGCGTACAAGCAGCCTCTAATCTTCTATTCGATGTGACTGAATGTGAACTGATCAGCGCAGTTGGTAGGGTATTGAGCTTACAACTCAGAGGTCGTAGGTTCGAAACCCGGTTAGGTGCTGGGTTTTTTTGTTTTTTTTTTTAAATTTTTTATTTCTCATTTTCTGATATTTCTATACATAGTTACACTTTGATCAACCGGGTTTGGGCCTGGGTTTTCTTGTTTTTTTTTTTGGTTTTTTATCTCTCATTTTCTGATATTTCTATCCATAGTTACACTTTGATCAACCGGGTTTGAGCCTGGGTTTTCTTGTTTTTTTTTAGTTTTATATTTCTGATATTTACATATTTATTTCAATATTGTTATGTTACTATTGAATTTGGCAAAGTCTTGAGTCATGCGCAGTTGAAAGAGCCGTGTTGTATGTTTACCCGCTCCTCAAGAAACTATCCCTATTTCGAATAATGCTACAGCTTCATAATATATAATATGTATATTACGCCGTAGTAGAAAAAGAATTCAATATTTGAAAAAACTTTTCATAAATATACAAAATTTGAAATATGTGTGTAATTTCAATAGCTTTTGTTGCATAGGATAATAAATTGAGAAAAGTACCTACGTTTTATTATTTTGATGAAAGTATTCCGAATAACACACATAAAATTATTGGTTTTAGATAAAAATGCCTGTAAGTTTATAATGCAGTTTAAAAAATCCCTCGAAAATGTGTCCTCAAGAAACCCCAAAAATTTCTAGGATTAACATCACTGTTGTGGCCGGTGATCGATACACGAGTACACAGCTAGGCATACTACTCTTCTACGTCATTCGCTTTAGCGCGATATGGAGGTCGTTTGGAATTACTTTGAATAACATGGAACGTTAAACTGTTTTCTTAGTTAATTGATTGAAAAAAGTCCTGAGGATTGAGATTTTTAAATGCCGGTTAATATTATTATTGAATTTAAAATTGAAAAGTTCCCCATTGGTGAATATCCATATAAGCTTTTGTATTTCATATTTTAAAACTTTCCTGAAGAGTGTAGTTCTTTGCTTTTAAATCATTTATAATATATCGTACTTGATGAATGGAATCGGCCATATTTACTTACTTGGCGCAGCTTCAGATAGGTTTGCCATACTGCAAGCATGTGTGATAAGTTTTTTCGTTAATAAGGTACAGAGTGTTGACTTTTTTGTAATAAACGAACTCAGGCTCTAATTGAAATTAACTTTAGATCTAGCTAGCACCGCTAGCAGGATATGTGACTGCACGTTCATAGGAAGTATTGAATGACGAATCTCTCGCACAAATATTTCGGATTACCTTATAGAAACACCCAGTAGATACCTAACATGGACTCGATAACGCATGAGCCTATTGAAAAAATATGATACAAAAAATTTACATTCATTACAACAATTTTAGTTGGTTAGAGCATTGATGTAAATTATTAAACCTATATATTTGAAACACATTTTGGAAATATTGTTTATTCAATTTCTGTTTTTTTAATCAAATGTATTCAATTGTCTGTGTAAATCTCATGTACATCAACATAAATCACTTCCAGAAATAGGAGAAACATTCTTATTTAAATAAAATGTGAATGACGAAATAAAAAGCGACCAAACATTAATATTATTCCGATTTCTTTCTGAATTTAATAAATATTTGGTAATGTGCGAATTACACAGTGATTATATAACTTTATTTTTCCATTTTCATTCCACTACTAAACTCTAAGTTGCTGGAAAATTACGTAAAGATAAATATCAGTGCACTTACGTTGTGAATACGTAAAACAATAATTCTCTGGTGCTTTAGGATCAAAATATTTTCCAAGATAAACAAGTGGTATATATAAAATAGTTTGAAACTATTTGCTATACCAATGAGCTTACCTCACATATGAAGCACAGTAGGCTATGTTCACTCCACTATAAATTTTGTCTTCGTTTATTTAGTTATTCCACCTGTCGCTAATAGCGCAACGTAAGCGAGGATCTGTTTCAATAAGCCCGTCATTTATATAACTTCTATCTCATTTTGAAGATCCGGCATCGCCAACCTTTGTGTTCGTTATTGTATTATATTAATATTGTAATATTGTAGAAACAGATATTGTTGTCCCACTTTATAGGTGGGAAAGGTAGAATAAACTGATATTGACTATACATAGATTCATTTAATTTTTTTCTCAGCTTTATACAATGGATTCAAATAATCCAAAGAGAGGCTATAATTGATGAAGTTCTACCGAATTGTGAAAGACAAAGTATTTTTTTCATAGAACTACTATCATTCAGTTATCAGTTATTCTGTGTAACCATTGAGATTCTGCTAAGTTAAATTAGGTATATATTATACTAAATGTTTGTATATTGAGTGTTTCACACAATCCGAGTTTTGCATAAATATAGATATTTTAGGTACAACCACATATGACATGTCTTAAATGTTTCAAATAAATTGCCCATGATCAACCAGTTATGGTTTGAACGGGATGCAAACTTAGTTTATTTAGTCTATTACTAGCCCCTGTGAATCTATAACTGTTATTATATTCTTGAAAAATAAACTACATTTATCATCACTTTTTTAATAAATAAAATTATTGTATGTGTGTTTTATTCCACTTGTCACAAAATTCTTCATTAATATCGAATTCGACTGATAAAAATAGTGCAACTAATGCATTATCCAGCTCACTGATGCATGAAATAGTTATTTGTATGCCTAGGCCGCGAAATACCTTTTTAACGTACCGAAAGAACAGTTATCGCCGAGACCGCTTGCTGCCGAGGCAAGATAATCTTGAGGTCGTTAAAAAGTTTCGCGGCCATGGCATACCTACACACTATTTTTTGTGTAATCGTTACAATTATTAAACTAGATAATTATAAATGAATAAATTACTGCTCTAAAATCAACAAAAAAACGCAAAATGTCTGATACCGATAGCGATATTTCAGTACCTTCCACTCCTCCTGAACTCGAAAGCGTTGTAAGCTCAATAAAAATAATAATAATAAATAATCATTGTATTTGTAGTATTTTAGAAATGTCAAATTTGGAAGTGACGTTTGGTTGGTTGAATTTCGCGGACTCTGCTAAGAGCGCGAAATACTGACTTGCAATTGAAATTGCACGAAATAGTATTTTATGTCACAAGGGCAGAAAATGGGCTTTAGCATCCCCAGACTATTAGATGCACGAGTGAGCGTAGCGAAGCAGGGCAGCTGATAGTTAAGGGTTGCTAAAGCCTTACCTGCTTGTGTAACACACAACTGTTTTTCGCCTACCGAATAAACCAAAAAATAGGAAGCGTTTAATTAAAGAAATCATGTTAATTGTCAAAGTCATCAAGTGACAGAAGGTGAAAATTTTCAAAAATCGTGGTATTACGAATTTTCCGCTTTTGGGCTGCAAAACAATACTTTGCGCTCTATTTTTGGTGTTCATATGAGTTTTCCGGTAAGGTAGGCGAAAAATGTATTAGTACGCTCTATTTCTATCAATTGGGAATGAAAAATAAAAATAATAATCTAAATTTATTTTAAAAAGCCCACGATTTCTAGTAGCAGCGCTGGAGCGACGGGTTGAATAACTAAAATGACAGTGATTAATAATACAACAATATTCCGTGTTAATATTATTCAGAAAGTGGGCCATTTTTTTATTAGTTATCTATATGGGTTACATTTGAATATTTTTCACTCTCAGGCACCACCTAATGGAAATAGACTGGTATTAAGTAGATATTCGGTGTCAGTTTGATTTCATGTATAATCAATAATTCAAGTCTACTGTTTTATATTATTATACAAGATAAGAAAATATGCAAAGTACTTTCATAGCGAATCGCATACAATCGCAAGCTATTTTTTGGGTACCGCTAATAAGGCGAAATGTTATTTTGACATATAACCATGAGCACTTTCATCGATACGTTGATAATGTTTATCACATGGAGAATATATATATGTGTCCTTGGTTTAGCGTGTTACGGTATTAGAGAGATATCGGTGTAGTTGAACGCATTAAAATATCCATGCAGTGGAACAGTAAATGTCAAGAGATGGACCCGGTTACTGATGGAAAAGCGATTCCGGCCAGCTTTGGTTAACCAATTGGTAAGGACCTACGGCACCGTTATAACGTAAAGTACCAATTACAGGCGGAATCGTTTGGTTCTCAGTTGGAACAGCTGATTGATGGAAATAACATTTTTCCATTTCATAATACCGGATGCGCTTGCGATATCTCTATACCTTGTTTTCAAACTGGAAGGAGCATTTTAGGATACCTCAAACAAACCACTATAAGTAACAATATTGGGAGTGTGTTGGGATTTTTGAGTTGTTAATTGCCATTATCCACTCAAAGCACAACCTTATTATTGTTTAAAATAGTTGATACAAAACCCGGTTAAGTGTACCGAATAAAGTATATGTAGAAAATGCAACTGTATGTTTAAAGTTAACAGAAGTTTTGATATCGAAAAATACCATAACATTGTACTGTAACGTAAGTATATACATAACAAGATTTTATTTGGAACCTTACTTATAATCAACAAGAAAAACAAGCATGGACTATAGATTCTGTTTATCAATACACTGAATAAATAATAAGAGTTAATTGAAGCTTGCTTGCGATATAATACTTTCTTGAAAACAAAACAATAAACAACATACCCAAAAAAAATTATGAAGAACTAATGAATATTTTCACATAATGTCATCTACAATTCAAATCACTCCCCTTGGTTTAAAAACAAGGTGTAACTAAATAAACAGTAATAGATGAAAAAATTACAAAAAGGATATAAATGCAAAAGTCATATATGATTTCAACATTTTATCTATCCACTTTTAAAAGTAATCGTAGCCGCTCAACTAACATAAAAATTATTTTTCTACTCCTATACTTTAAGTTGTTAATTAAATGCCAATTTTCAGTTTCATGATGATAGGTACTCATTATAACACTGGTTTTCATCATAAAACTGAAAAATTGACCAATAGAAATCTAGATTTTCAAATACCCAAGTAGGCAGACCCAATATTTTCTGTAGAATGTTTGACAGTGTTTTATGACAGTTTAAATTTTTCCGTTAGTTTTTAAAAGAAATGTTGAGCACCAGACCGAAAATACTTAATGACCAAGGCAAATACATATTTAAACTTATTATTTTTGTTTATAATAATTTACTAATACCTAATTTTGTATAACAGTAACATGCCAAACGCTTCATGCTATTATTTCAACCATGTGGTTGCATGGCGCAGTGGGTAAAGGCGCTCCATGAGGTTATTTCGATCTGTACATTCCGGGTTCGAGTCCCGGTAGTACATTTTTTTATATATTTTTAAATTTCTTCGTAGAAAAAATAGTGTATGCAACTCTCATGCAATGGTTACTAATACACTCGCATTAACCATACGAAACTCGCATTTGGCTCGTTTCGTAACCCAGTTAATGTTTGTGTATAAATAACCATTATTACATGATCGTTGCATAATATACTATTATTGTCTTCTATTTTTTAATTTGACGTAAAAACTGTAATAAATAATGAAATACAATTCCGTATTGTTAATCTAATTCTATCAACTCGTATTCAACAAATAGTTTTGTTAAAATCCTTTTTACTGGAAGTAGAAGATTCGAAAGTTAAATGACGATAGGAGGTGGACTCAACAAGAATTATGCCCATTATTTCATGAAATTCATCCAAATTGCGAACGTATCTCTGAATTTATGGTAATTCTGCTTAAGGAAAGGAAATTCAGAGAATTGTTACACGTTAGTGATGTACGAAATCAAGGTAGAGTTACACTTAATGCAAATATTTAACAAGATGTAATTTGGCCGTTAATAATAGAGGATCCACTCTCTACAGTGAGGTGACTCTCTAGTGATTTGGGTATTGGAAAGTCTTCAGTATTGAATATATATCTAATTTTTTTTATTTCAATCCTTTGCTACTTCAAAACTTTCCAAAAATATAAATACCTCTGCAAACTTTATTGCAAGTATTTATAATTGATTAAAGATATTTCACATAATAATAATAATAATAATAATAATACATTTATTATCCACATTAAGTATATAACAGAAACACAATATAGTGTAGGATGAACATTACAAAATAGCGACAATTATTCGAATGTTTCCAGCTGATGTGGATAAATGGCTAGATTGGTTCAGGTTCAGACGAGTAGTCCTTTCCTGCTCTTCCACCAATGCCAATAAATATAAAATACTTAATAAAATATAAAACTAACACTGATTGAACAATACATATCAACAAGAAAATGACAAATTTTAAACGATGAGTAATTAAAATAATATATATATATATACATAAAAATATTAAGATATAACAAGTGGAAAGAGAGGGTGATGTAAGCAAGAAGGGATTAAGGAAGGGGTATTTATTTCTGCAAATCAAAGAGATAGTTTTTGTATTTTTGTTTAAATGTCAAAGCCGAACATCGAAGATATGATGGATTTAGAGCATGTATTTTATTGATGTGGACTGCTATGCCATATGAAAACGAACGTTTGAAAATAGACTTGTAAAAACGTGGAATACGAAGAATTGTTTTCTTCCTCACATTCAAATTGTGGATATCTGTTCTGAAAGTGAGTTTAGTATGTAAATAAGCCGGCGTATTTGTGGTATATATTTTATGATAAAAAACTGCTAAATGTAAGTTTCTACGATTAAACATGTTTAACCATTTTAATTCTTTAAATTTGTGCGAAATTTTTTGAAATTTCCTTATTCCATAAATCAGTCTAATACAAGAATTTTGTATCTTTTGTATTCGTTGACGATCTTTAGCATCAAGACATGGGCCATATACTGTGTCACAATGGTTTAAATGAGAGAGAACTAAAGCATCACATAATTTTTTTTTGGTTTCGGTAGATAGTATATGTCTCTGAGGATAGATTAATTTTAATGAGGCGTAGGCGCTTTGTAATTTTGCTGTAATGTGTTCTCTAAACCGAAATTTCGTATCAATTATTAGGCCTAGAATTTTGCAGTATCTTTTAACCGGAATATCAGTTCCATTAATTTCAAGCGAAATATTATTCACTATAGTTTGACGATACTCTTCACCACAGAAATATAGAACAGCTGATTTACTGGGATTAATTTTCAGGCAGTGCACTACAGGTTGAATGTGTTGAATCCTTGAAAGTGGGTAGAATAGTTGGTTTCAGGGTGGAATGAATGAAAATGAATCACTTGAACATTCATATTCAAAAAATAATTTATTAAAAAGTGAGGGTAAAATAATTATGCATTTTAAAAACAAATGAAGAGACACAGTTTTAATTAGACTAAGTTTTACGTAATACACGTTTAGTTGAACAACTGTATGGACATTACTATACTATAGATGAACTTTGAATTTTGCCAGAGACCAGATTGAGGTGATTTTGTTTATGTACAACTTTATACTATTATTACAACATAAACCAAAAATGAAATAAACAGAAAGGTGTTAATCTAATTCTAATTCTGCTACCATAGCTTTTAAGTTAATAATTATACAGTCTGACATTCAACAAGTACTAAATAAAAATAAATCTATTTTCACTTTTATAAACCTAATGGTTTTTACCCTGTTAAAAATTAAAATAATATCACTTGGTGATTGTATGAATAAATAAATATTAGTTCAAGAATTGGCAATAAAATTTTAATTCCTCTATAACAATCAATTCCAGTACATTTTTAACGCACATATAATTTATCATACCTAAGAAAACGAAAATATGTATATGTATGATGTATGTAAGATATGATGAAAAAGTATAACTTTTCAAAGAAAAATTCGTTACGAAATTAAGCAACAAGAAGGAATGGGATCCAAATACCATTATCAGACTGAAAGAATGCGATTCAATAGCACACAGACGGCTCAATAGCACAAAGACGGCTCAATAGCAATAAAAGGAACTGGGGTAGGGGTGCACGGGTCAGGAACCAAGTACTCTGAAAGCTTGGGAAAAACCCCAAGTATCTATTAAGCGGAAATTCACGCCATAAGAAACTGTGCCCAGTTCAATAGAGGATTATTATAATGTCGGATAGTCAAGCAGCCATTAAAGCACTGAGCTTTATGTATAATTAGTTCCAAAATGTCTGGGCAAACTCAATAAACTAGGCGGGAGCAATAGTCACCTTATTGTGGATTTCAGGGCACACTGGAATATAATTAAATGAAATATCAGATGAGCTAGCAAAGAAGGGGAAAACCCTTTTGGGAACCGGAATCCTTTTGCGGAATCAGCTGCAATGTAATATTGGAAGTGATAAGCAAAGCTTAGAAAATCAAAGATTCTGCTAGGTGACTACAACCGGCTGATATTTAATGAATCACAAGTCAAAGTAAAACTGCACTGAGTTTCAACAGGTATCCCAACGAGACATTGTCACCTGAATGGGCATTTTAAGAAGCTCAAAAGAGTGGAGGAAGAATAATGTAGATTATGCAGCATGGAAGAAGACACTTCCATCCGCACAGCACCTAGTAGATTATTGGATAGAGCAGGGACATTTACCCAAGTTAAAGCAGGCAGATATTCTAAAATTCCAGGTATTTATTGTTTGTTGGGCGAAATTCATTGCGATTGCCAATTGTATGTTCTGGTACCCTCTCTTGCAAGAGAGTATGCCTTCTCATTTCCTCCATACCAGAATGGCCAGGGATCCAGAACAGCAATACTTTATTGAGTTCTCCTATTGAAGAGAGTCCTTATTGGCAGTCTAAAACCAATATTGACGTTCGACGGTGAGAATGAACCTATCCTGGTAAATTATGCCAGAAGTCAAAAGCTCTTCTTGCTGTCCAGGTATTTAGTGTTTGTTTGGCAAAACTTATTGCGATGCCAATTGTAGGTTCTGGTCCGATAGAAACACGTGCGGCACCCTCCCTTTCAAGAGAGTCTGCCTTCTCGTTTACTTCCATGCCTGAATGGCCATGGATCCACTCCAGCAACACTTTATTAAGTTTTTCTATTGAGGAGAGTCTTTTTTGGCAGTCTAAAACCAATTTCGACGTTACACGGTGAGTGCTGAGTGCTTTCAAAGCCGCTTGGCTGTCCGAGAAGATTTTTATTGTTCTATGTGTGAGATTGGTTTGCTCCAATCTCTCCATACACGAAACAATGGCGTAAATTTCCGCGCCAAATACAGTTGAATAGGATGCTAGAGAGGTTGAAAAGTCTCTCCTAGGTCCGCGCCCGTATACACCTGCACCAGAGCTTGAGGGTGTTTTTGAGCCATCTGTTACCAACAGTTGTCTGCTCTTAAAAGTTCATCCTTGCGGAGAACCAATTCATCTCTATTTGGAATTAGGACGGTATACGGCAGGCCGTAGTTTCCTGTTGGAGGCATTATGTCAGAGGTTATTCCCAGAACACTATGATTTTCAGTGTCCACTAGCATTCTGCTTTGTTCTGTATAAGCCTAGTTGTGCATTTAAAATAATGCGAAATTATGTGTGTTGTCCATCTAGCCAGCCTTTCAAGAAAAATATGGAGAGGAGATAGGTTCTGAAGGAATTCCATGGCTGCTGACGGTGTGATACTGATGACATCAGTAATTGCCAAACTAGCCTGTAAATCAGGGCCGTTCGTGGTAAAGCTTTTGAATACCATGCAATGGCTCCATAAATGATAATTGGTCCAACAATTATCACATATATCCAATAGATTTGTTTGGGCCCCAAGATTTTCCACAGACGCTGCGACATGTTCACAAAAGGATATGGATAACTTTTTCCAAGTGAGCGTTCCAAGTTAGTATCTAGGATAATCCCCCAATATTTACCTTCCGCTGCAAATGGAATGACCTAACCATTAAAGGAAAGTGTGGGAGATCTTCCAATTTTTTTTCATATTGAATGGTACTATTACAGATTTACCAGGGTTAACAGACATCTGTTCTCTCTGGCACCAACTGTTGACATATACATACATACATTTTTAATTATCATAACTTTTCTACAGTTGAGCTGATATCAATATGAATTTTAATTTTTTGTATTTCTATTTCTAATAATTGTTTTTATGATGTTTATTACTTCATCAACTTATCGACTTCAATTATATCCCTCGACAAATATTTAAATTATACCCATTAAGTAGGTTTCAATTTCCGTGTAGCATGATTTTTTTCAATAAAATTGTAGAATCTTCAAATTAAATTCGAAAATATTATTTGAGATATACACTATAGCAAGTTAAATAGACAAAATTGACATTGTTAACAATATAAATATAAATATATGTGAACTTCTATTAATTAATACTAAATAACTATTCGAATATCGTGTTTATATATTCACAGAAATATCAACAATAATTCATTATTAGTGTATTGTACACAATACACCAAAGTAGAGACGAGATAAAAGCCGAACTCCCGAGATGCAAAGGATTTGGATTTTGAAGTCTATTGTTAGCACCATATTTGAAAGCTTTCAACTGACAAGAATTAGTTGAAGAGAAAAAAAAGAAAGATAATTCAATAAAGTATGTATACATTTCCTGTCAATTATACTGGGAATTTTAGAAACGGTACTTAAATGGTTTTTTGATGTTATCCAACTTCATTATTAACTAACCAGCATTTTTCGAAAATTATAACAATAAACCTTAGTTTCTATTCTCTATTTTCTGATCCCATAAAATTTGATAGAATAAGCAAGCGAAAAAGATTCACATTGATATAGTAATTAGTCATTTTACACACGACTGTAAAAAAAAGTATGTGTGTTTTTCGAGCGTAAAGTAAAATTGCCGATTTCAAAAGATCGCCACAATATTCTTTTCCAAGCGGCAATCTGTTAATTTCCGCTCTAAATTCTAACATAGTAACACTAATTGGTATTTTTGAGATATGCTTTCAACTTTTAACTTTTCAACAATCAAAACATTGTAGTTATTTTCTCCTTTCTTAAAAAGCTACAAGTCGCTGGCCGCATATGGATGTTAAAGGGATTTGATTCGGCTTTTGGGGATCATTTGGCGAATACAGTTTTACTCAATAAGGTCCTGTAGCACAAAGCTTTTGAAATATTTATTATTTAATTAAATTCTAACAGGAACCACTGTGGGCAAATTTCCTATACTATCAATTGTGCGGGGTTTTTTAATGTTTGTTTATAACTTCAGATAAGTCTTTGAAATTCAAATATTGTAAGACGTTGCTAAATAACACTGTTCTTAGTATCGTCATTTTTGCCTTTACATATTTCAAAAAATAATAGCCATATGCCTGTAAAAGAGTTGGTTTTTACTTAGTAAGTATTGAGTAATAAATAAATTTTACCTACTAATTGACAACTTTTTCCCTACACCAGATTATATAGCTCTAGATATAGTCAAAAGGTATTTTGTTTTGTATCTATACTAACTACGAAGTATAAATTATACATCTCTCACAGAGATAGAGTAAAATACCAATATACGTTTTAATAGTTTCACATATAAAATATTTATGATTATTAATTTTGTTTATTATAAAAACTAGTATACAAAATGCATTTTAGTTAAAAATAAATATATGTCTGGACGATATTTCTGTGAATAACAATGTATATATTTTCAATAATATCAGCTATAGTAACACCACATAAAATCTACAACTAAAAAATAAAAACATTTAACTATAATAAAAAATATAAAACTTATTTACAAAATAAAAATCAGTAAATCTCTAGGCATTGACTAGAACATCTATCACTACTAAAGGAATGTTTAAACATTAAGTTTAGTTTAAAATGGCTTTCTCTTACAAATAAATTTTAAATCTAAAAACACAGCATATATTATTTGGACAACATTAACTTTACAATAAACCAACTTTGTTTTAAAACTGAGACATGTTCAATTGTAGATAATCAGAAATTATTTGAAAATGGACGTTGTTGAGTAAGAAGCTTAGAGTTAGAAGATTCGTTCAAAAATGGCAAGAACATTTTTATCTTCAAGGAGCTTAGTTTTGTTTGCTTTAAATCTAAAATACATCCCATTGACCGAAATGTGTTAAGTATGTACCTACTTTACTTTTCGTCAAAGATGTAGTCTTGGTAAACTGAAGCTTGAAGATATTCTATAATTCCGGCAAAGAATACAACTAAACAAACTGATACTTTCTTCAGGAACTGCGTGAATAAAGAATATATCTTCTAAGTCTCCTAAACATAGGATCAGGTCTGCAATTGCTTTATGGTCCATTTTAATTTTGGATATGAAAAAGTTTTTCACGGGTTTATGAAAGTTTCAAGTTCAGAATTGATAAATGTTCCTCGAGACACATTTGATTCTAAAAACTCCAGTCGTAGTCGTACCAACTTTAATCAGTATAATAATATGAAACATGTTTTAAAATACTGTAGGAAAATAAAAATATATCTCAACTTTCACCATTTCTTTTGAATGTTCAAAATATAAATTAGGATTATTTTAAAAAAAATTAATATTAATTAATAGTAATCCTAATAATATGATTTCGTAACAATATTACTTGGATTAGGATTACTCTAAATCATAGTTTGTACTGATATACATTGAATATCTAAATTTGAACGTGTCCTCGAAATATTAAAAATAAATAATTTCATAGGAATCAGTATTTAATTAAAAATCACACACATATATTAATAGATGTCAAAGGTAATAGTATAATACCAGCCCCGTTTAACTTTGACGTGTAATTCAATGTCCTTCGTGGCATATAGTCAGGGAACTAGCTGTTGCTTCTCAGTGAAAGGTCTTTGTTCTTTGATTTTCAAAGACTCTGTGAAGTTTTATAATAGTATTAAATTATTACCTTTGACATCTATATCTATAACACGCTTTACTAAAATGACAATTTATTTGCAGAAAACTGTGAATAAAGTAGATAAATATACATTAATATTTTATCTGATATGGAGCTTAGATACATTTTCAGTGAAAAAAAATGCTTTCTACAAAAGGACCATTTTTCAAGCGTCGGTGCAACCAGAATTATATTATTTCGTTAATTTGATTTATTTTATCCTAAATACAAAAAGGCTAGAATTTGTCAGTAGGTACATGAAAAATATCATTTTTTCAGCGCCCGTACAGAAAATAACCTTACCTATATTTTTTAGTTTGGAATTCAAAACTTGATTATATGGAATCACTAACTAAAATTAATATGGTCAACTGATTCGTCTTATTTCTGTAGCTACACACTATTTTTTTATCACAGATGTCGCTAACCCTTGAAATTTTGCTGAGTAATAGATTAACTAAGAGTTTTTTATGTTATGATGTGAAAAATATGATTACTGTCATTAACTTGGGGACACTGAAAAAACTTCACTAGAAAAGTAAATTACATTCAGTAAATGTCACTTTTTTTGATATAGTATCGACAAATCAAACAGTCTGAATACTGAAAATAAATAAACCTGAACGGTTTTACAATCATATTACAAATAATTTTCAAGTAGGTAGTTATAGATAGCCAAAGTATTACCAGTCCAATATAAGCAGTGAACCGTTGAAAATTAGATGAAGGTATAATCAACATTACTTGTGTTAGTCCGGTGAAGTAAAGGCGAAAAATCTACCTATAATCAAATTTTTCCGAGATAGAATATTATTTCCCTATCGACCTAAAATCACTTTACAAAATTCTCACTGTAGCTTGCGATAAGCTTGCAAACATAACGTAAAGCACATGAAATTGGATATTACTATCAGCTTTGCTCGCAAAAAAAACTGCCATCAAAATTGTAGGAAATCTTCTACCCGATAGCATAATAAGAGTAGATAATAAAATATTTTTTTACTAGCGGAAAGAGTCACTTCACCGCACTAGTGCGGAAAGTAAATTTGTTAGGTTTATACACACCATATAAGCAGGAAATTTTTGGTCCTCATCGATATCAGTGACATATGTACTTGATTCACATAATCTTGTGTTAGAACTATCTACATCATTAATCAAGGATTTACTTTTTCACTTACAATAACATTGTGTACGTTATGGTCCACATGCCACACGTTCTTTTCAATTTTTTCAACGTAACTCTTGCCACGTAATATTTTATATTCGACCTGTTGACAAGTTTTCTCTTATAAACTTTTAATATGTGTGCAATTAATAGTATATTATTAAACGAGCAATTTATGATAGCCATTATTCACGCTGGGTGACGTTTGCGTCCCGAGCCGCAGGCGAGGGGCGCAAGTCACCCGAGTGAATATTGGCCATAAATTGCGAGTAGAATACTATACTTTGTCCACGACCCTTGATTTCTTTATTAAATAAAATTCAACTATCCTCCAGTTCATGAAGTTATAATATGTAAACATATAGTTATCTTTCGATTTTTCTGGCAGCAGTCCTATAGTCGTTAATTTCGCCGCTTTTTTGGAACTTTAGTTCTTAACGTCAGGTTATGTTTGAGCGACCAGGGGTCGCGACGCAAAAGATCTGACCGTTACGCGTTACGTTACGCTACGTTATGTTACGTTGTTTCGTTATGTGCCTTGCTTGCGTGCTTGTGCTCTCTCTTTAGTCTCTCTCTCGTTTACGAAGCAGCGATTCATATGCTCCGGCCGGGATTCGAACCCGGACCGCCCGCGTGGAATGCGAGCATTCAACCACTGAGCCACCGATGCTATATTAAAATTCTATGCAAAGCTAGTACTCGCAGTGCTGGTGATCTACTTGAATTTGTTCGGATAAATTTTTACTATTATTTCCATAATTTTGTTTGCGCGATTAAGGGGTCTAGCACATTTACTTTTCGAAATATAGGGTGTTGAAATTTTGGAAACTTGAATGCTTCAATTCGATAACTTTAAAATGGATGGATAAATTGATTTGACATTTGGCAGGTTGTTTTTAAATGTAAAAGGGCATATTTTGATAGAATTAGTAGTTTGTGCAACTAGTGTGGATATGATGGCCATATCGCACGAGTGCTCAATCGTTCAAGTGCGAAATGGACAATCCAAACGGTTCGAACAGCATATTTTTTCTACGACCCACTTAAGAAAAAATCTAGAAAATAAAAATTTCTATAAACTGTAATATAACTTCAAATTAAAAATTTAACAATTTAATTTTATGTTTCCACTAATTTTGTGGTAAACGTACAGTTCTTGAATGTCCAATTTGTATAATGCTACGGTTTCCTTTTTTAAATATACGATGCTGTTATAAGTAGATGTTGCCAGTCGGACTCCCTCATGAAGGGTACCGTACCATTATCTATAATAATGCTAAATATTTCAAACGTCTACCTGTTGTCGTTATTAATATCAAGCAGAATAATTATTTCAAAATAAAATTAACAATAAAAAAAAACTTCCCCACGGGGAATCGAACCCGGGTCTACTGCGTGAGAGTCTGGTATGCTTACTACTCGACCACCAAAGAATATGCAAATCGTTTATCTATAACGTCAGATGCATTACATAATTTTTGCTTAAAAGGAACTAAAGTTCCTACCGTGTGTCCCGCGACACGTTCTACCTTTTTTATTTCAGTTGGTGTACAAGAACGTTCATTTCCACTATCCGAATTCAATGAATTCATCGTTGCAGTAATATAGCAAGTTCGTAACAATTTGGTATTACTAACGTCAAAATTAAATAATTTGACATATATAGAGATGGGCGATACCGTGTAAAGTATCAATACAACGTACCGTTATAAATATATTGTTTTGAAATACTTAATACTAGAAAATGTCGTTATGAAAAGTATCAATAATAAAGATTTCGATATTTTATCGATACGATATACATATTTCAGAAACAAATTTCCTGAACGAAATACACAGATTAAAAAGTTTATTTCATATTGTACCCCCATCTCTAGTCGTGAATTATGAACCATACACTCCAGTGTATTATGAATCATAAGTCACTCTAGTAGATATATGGGTACCATATTTGTTAGGAGGTAAAATATCGACTTATTATTAGGTGGTCGTGGACAAAATGATTTATTTTTCAATAGTACCTACCTAAATTATTGTAAAATGTTTCGACAATTTTTAGTACTACTCTGTAAAATCCGATAAACATCTGTTAGGTTAGGGGATTATTGCATTCCAATACTCGATGTACTTGTTGAAATAAACTATAAAAATCTCAGATTGGCGGTCGTGCAGATTTTTTTCAATCACCGTGCACATTCAAAATTAATTTTTTTTAAGGCTAAAGCTAAAAAAAATATTTTTTTTCACTTCTTTAAGACACCTGTGAAAACCAGGAAATTTGAAAAATAAACGAATCAATCAGGAACTTAAAATTCTTTATAATATTCTATCAGTGCTAACTAGCTAACTTTGAGTTCCTCCAAAACAATAAATCTTGAAAAGTGCTTTATCAGTTTTGAGTAGAATCTTAAAAGTATTAAATATTCAACCTATAAAACAACGTTACAAAATATTAAATTTACCAATCGGAGCAAGTGAGAGAAGAAACTTGTGTCCTATTCTTGTCCTAAAAATACAGGTTTGCAACCAGAAAACCTACTAAACCAGAAAAATAAATCAATCTCAATCCAGCGCAATATCTTATTCTACTAGGTACATTATCTAAATCCCCCAACCTACACTACCTTCCAAAAATCAAGTTATTATTATAATCACCTCACTAGATGGCACTAAACAAAAGGATTACATTCAATTACTGTAGATAACAGATTTCTGATTATAAATAATCAGAGTGATAAAAATTTCATTTTTCTTCGTTGAATAGTAAAAAACTGCCATAGTATAGGAATACATACAGTTCTTTTAACGATCTAAGAAACTGAAAGAAAGCCATACAAGTATTAGCCGTGACAGGGTCGTGTATTTATTTTGCTGGTGAATAATAAATTATTATCTGAAAACTCTACAAGACTTTCGGGCCATTGATTGTTATAATAAACTTACTCAATACTTTTTCTTTTTCATCAGGTTAAGCGCGGCCCTGCACGGTAAATCCAAAAGTTCTATGGCTTTATTGCATCTCAAATCAGTCAAGTCAAGTCAATTTCTTAGACCGTGAAAAGAACTATACCTACTATGGAATAACAATTGAAGCACTAAGTTCTTTTTTTATCTTTTGAAAAAAATATGTTTTAAAAAAAGACAAGATCAAAAAATAAAAATAAAACAGAGAGGATATTACTTACTGTATTATAACGTGAGAAGTGTTATTTTGAGAATATAACTATAATTTTAAAGGTATATGGATATTTATTTGTATTTAATCCCAACGGATTCTGTTGTGGTGTTGTCAGTTACGAAATATGGTAAATGCGTAAATCATTTATATATTCCGTGTTTAAGTTTGTCATCTGGTTTATCTAACTGACGATTATACATCAAATTTTCTTTCTCTTTTTTCACGAACGATTTAAATATCATTTGGTCAAACAGATACTCTCCCACTTTAGAGTCAGTAATTTTAGACCTAGTCACAAGCCTTGCCATTTCACAAATAGACCTGTTTTGTTCTTCCATAAACTCTGTAGATACTAAGTCCATTATTTGAAGATCTTTGTGTTTTTCAGCAACGTCGAAAACATTTATTAATTTTTCTTTTATACTCTTCTCCATATTCAGAGCTTGACGAAAGGCATCGGTAACCGTCCAGGTTTTATTTTCTGGTATTTCTATAGCCGTCAAATTTACTCGACCTCCTCTCATCAACAAGTAATTAGAAAATATATTTGCATGTCCTAGTTCTTCTTCATACATGTTCATAAAAAAGCCTTGGCATCCTGGCAGGGCTACATCGGTTCTACCAAAGTAGTAGCCTATGGATAAATATTCGAAAGCTGCCATAAACTCTTTTAAAACTTGCTCATTTAGTACGGTTTCAGTTTCTTTGTGGAACTGGTGTCGTCCAGAGTTCGCGTCATCTTCATTTTTGCAGTTGTCATCTTCCCCAGAATCACCGATAAATCTCCTACTGTTAAATGTATGATTGGTAATTGAAAGCAAGCTAGAATTCTTAGACAAACCAATGTTTGGAAAACGTACTGAAGAAGCCCTTAAATTTCGAGTAATATCAGCAATATAATCTTTTTGCCATAAATTTAGTCTTCTTGGTAATAATTTCATTTTTATATTTTTATTGATGCAAAGAAAAAATTTGGAAATAAAAAATGTTTCAATATGACATTATTCACATATTTTGAAATATAACCGAAGTTTTCAAAACATTTCAAATGTCTGTCAACTTTTTGAAATACGTTTTGCAGATATTAATTCTTATTCTAAAAAGCTACCGACTTGGAATTTCATTTTTTATTCGAAAAGATTTGGAGTATGTAGCAAACAAAGTTAATTTAATGAATTGCAGAAATGTAGTTTAAAATTTAATTTAAGACCAAAAATGGCTTAGTTCTAGAGAAACTACTGCTGTTGAAGATATCATGATTATCAAGCGTTGCTCAGTTTGGTGATTTTGTGTATTGAAGTATGTATCGATTTTATCTGCCGATTTTTTAAGTAACTGCTACAGCAGCTTAGTGGCGCGTTGTATCAAACACCTAAGCTCAGTTTAATGATTACTGACGTTTAAGACTGATTTATAATAAATACATCAATCTATCAGTCTAAACATCAGTTATCTTTGGTCGCGTTCATCACAACGTAGCGCTACCGAAGCGATCATCAATTTTCTGCTGAACGCGTGTTTTGTTAACTGATCAGATTGAGCGATGTGGTATCAGTCGCCATTTTTTCAATCAGAATTAAAATACGCTACACGCTACCGATTGATGATGCATTAACTGTCATATATGACATGTGTTGGAAACATATAAATATCTTTTTTTATTGGTGAACCATTTTACCTATTTAAAGCACGCCTCAGCGTGATTAAATCGCGTGTTTTAAAGTTAAAACATCAACAACTCGAGAAACTAAGTCTATAGTTTGGCAAGTTTATCTGTAGCTACGGGGCGTCGGTAAGAGGCGAGGAAAAACATGGCGTATATCTGTCAAACGTACAAATGGCGTACGGTACCTATTTTACCAAGTAAAACTGAAATTACAAAGGCAATTGACAATACGAACACCACTGGATAAATCAATATCAGTCAATTGACGAAGTGAGAGGGAAGAACATACGCACGCGCTTTCCAATAAGAAGTAACCTGGTCGATAAAAATCACCAATTATGTAATCGGAGGGTGTGGTCATTATGGTTTTCGTACAACGTTGCCAGAGCTTTAAGAATCCCATAACAAATTTGGAAAAGTGTTCTCTTTTAATATTCATAAATTGGAAAATAATGTTAATAGAATAAATCCAAGGAAACAAGTACATTATAAAATTAACGTTTAATCATATTTTTAATATTGTTAATAATAAAAAGACCCATTTATAATTATTATCACTACATAATCAGTTCTTCTATTTTTTTATAGTTAAACGTGGCAATGCCGAACGTTTTCGACTGCATTCCTTTCACGGTTTCAGATAAACTTGCCAAAGTATACATCTATGGTCTAAATAATGTTTAAATGACAATTTTTTTAATATTGATCTGACAGGAGTAGTTTGTAACGTCAAAACTTTTATTCGAACAATAGCTGCGTTCGTTATTTGCGTCCGATTAATCTTTTTAGTCTGAATCGTTCGTTTATTACATCTAGAGGTAGGGGAGGTAAATCTGAACTGTTCGGTAATTCCGCTCAGATCAGTCCGATGTAAATCTGTTTGCTCGGAATATTTTGACCGACGAGTAAGATTAATCTGTTTATCTGTCATGTTATGAGGTTATGTTGTAGTCACTCCTGTCATTAGATAAATCTCGTACTGTTTGTTGAACATGAATAGCTACCAAAATTGCCTCAGGGCAAGACATAGTCGTAAATAATGAAAAATAAAATCTAAAACGACAAAATCAAACAAAAAAATATCGTAGTCTCTAAAATGAAAGACACAGGCAAAAGGGAGGTTAGAAGTTCGTTTGTATGTATGATTGGTCGGGCCGTTCGTTAATAGCAATTTGCTTAGATTAATCTGTGATCACATGACCAAAAATCCTTCGCCTCTGCGATGCAAATAACGAACGCAGCTAATATTTAAAAATATCAAATTTATAAATTAAAATGGAAAGTGCCGTTGGTATTGTTTGAAATATTAATATTTCGATTTTTCAAATCTTAGGAAATGGTATTTAAATTAATACTATTGATATCTTCTGTAAGTTCCTTGTGGCATTACTTATTCTTTTTTCTTATTCTTTTGGAAATCAAACCACAATAATGTTTTTTATTTTTTATTTCGACGTTTCGGTAGCGTTCCAGCTACCGTTATCAAGATTAACTAGCAATAAAATCACCTGTAGGTGTTTTATTGATAAGAATATCCAAAAATGGTAAAAAATTTTTTATTTCAATTTCACAGGACTCAATAAGGTTTCACTTCCATCAAAATACAAATCAGTTTATGTTTTTTTCATTTCCATGACAACGCAAGGTATACATCATATACATCACGAAGTCAACCATTTGACATTTACTTCTTATTTCCATCTATGATTTCCATTTCTTGTTGTTGTAGTAGTTATAGACCAGTATTTATAATTTCAAAGTGCACCAATAAAAAAAATAGCGTAAAGTATTTGTGGATAACTGGTCTTTAAAACTCTTGCTCTATTTCGAGCACGACGGCGAAGCCGGAGTGTTTTAAAGACCTTAATATCCACTTATACTTTAATATACTATTGTTTGGAGATATTTTAGTTTGTATTTTATGTGAAAATGAGTGAACAGCTGGAGGAGACTTATCATTTCATTAATAAATTGTATAGTTTGTCAGGAAATTCAACTCTTCATAGTATGCTCCAAAGTGGGGAGTTCAATTTATCGTAATTAAATCCCATTTTTTAATGATAATAATTGTCATATATATCAAATAAAATTGAGTTGTCGTTGTTGTTGTTGTATTCATTGACATTTGACATATTATGTCGATGGTTTTATTAGCACTTTCAGCAGAATTACTAACTGATGAATCACTCTAAAAATCGCTACCTGATCAACTTTGTTGGGATGAACCTTAGAACATAAAGTAGTATGTCCTAAGGGATGAACGCGACCATATTAAACCGAGTTTAGGTGTTTGATACAACGCGCACTAAGCCTGGAGTAGGCTACCTCAAAGGAAGTAGTTTTAACTACCTTCTTCCTGTAATAATGATGTTTCTAAGACTACATCTACATTATTACATTCTAAACTAAAGTTGGCTGCAATACTATACCATTTTAATAAATCTTTTGATCGGATATCTTCCTATTCTTCTCAGTGACATAATAGTATTCTGCGCATTTGGCCTATTCGTTTCAAAAGTTTTGGCAAATTTTTAGTCATAGTTTATGTTTGTTCTGTGATCGGTAAGGATCTTATGTTTTTGGAATTTTTATCGGAGATTTGTCCTTTTTCAGTCTGCACGACATAAAATCTAGGACGGCTTCCCGCACTATGTGGACCAGATTCCAACAAATATTTAAAACCAAATAAAATAAATATTCAAGGGGATTCAATACAACAAACGTGATTTTTTGGCTCGTTTTTGCTCGATATTGATAACGGCAACGTGGAGACGCTTGAAATATTCACAGAATATTTCGATACATATTCACTTAAAAAATAAATAATTAAATTAAAATAAAACCAATATTCAAGATTTTGTTTGCTCGTTTTTTCTCGATATTAATTTATATTAATCACTTAAAAAATAAAGATGATTAATAAAACTAAAATTAATATCCAAGGAGGGATTTTTTTACAATTTTTTTTCTCGGTCTTAATACCGATAATGGATAGAAACTTGTTTTCTCTGTTAGGGGTGTCGACGCGGCACTGTAGTAGAATGTTTCTGATGCGATAATAATAGTGAAGCAGCGTCAAGCATGGTTAGTAATTGGATGGATGGCCACTGGACAAACACCGTCGTCCCAAGTCCATGGATGTTGGGCACGATAAAGAGCCCTAACACTGGTTGGAGACCGACGTTAAATAGCCGAAAAGAGTAAAAAATTCAGGATCTAGGATCATTTCTTTTTGAATTTGCTCTTGTGCGGTTGTTGAGGCTGCAAAAGTCATGTGGACTTGAAATTCTTTTGTTCAAGCATTTACGCGTATCATTACATCGTCTTGTATCATAACAACAAGATATAATTGTGTTAATGAAACTATTGTTTTGTGGAAAATAAAAAAAAAAACGACAAAAAGATGGCTGCAGACACAGTTGTATCCATTCTCCAAAATTTCACTCGCATAAGCGAACTCGAACTTCCCATGTTCATTTTTAATTTATTTTTTAATGCAACCTGTGCGACGGGCCTCGTGTAAAAGAATGTTCGTATACTTATTAAGGATATTATGATACAAAGACCTATTGGCCGACTTTAACTGGAGATAAACGTAAGCACAATTCCTTTATTTTGCTCCAAATATAGTTTTAAATTATCCGCGGTCATTTTTACAACTGACGAGTAAGTAATTCTTTACCTACTTCTTATTACATTTTCCAACTTTATTACTTACTTGCAGGTAAGCACTGAAGATGGCTTAACAGCCGAAAGCGCTCTGCGATTTTAAAAAATTAAAATTTACACAGAACACAAATATGTTTTCTTGACTTTTTAGTCATGTGTACTCAGCTATAAAGATGTTCACCAACAACACTAAGGACAATAATATGTTCAGTACGTCGTATCTAATACCTATGACTATATAGCTTCGGTGAGAAAAATTCCTTAGTCAAAATATTTTAGATCATGGCAGGAAATATCC
Source organism: Galerucella calmariensis (assembly GCA_910591675.1). NCBI lineage: Eukaryota > Metazoa > Arthropoda > Insecta > Coleoptera > Chrysomelidae > Galerucella > Galerucella calmariensis. The sequence continues at coordinate 17,323 of CAJUYG010001717.1, read as the reverse complement.
TTTATAATCTACAACTTTCAGCGTATTTTTGACTAGTAATATATTGGCTAAGAATAATTGATTTATTGCTTAACAAAAAATTAGTCTTCTGCCATAAGGTGAATACTGTCTTCTGCTGCCGGTCGATGTGTATTTGGTGTTAATAAGGAAAATCGATCCTGATAATGGTGAGATTTTGAATAAGATTTCATTGAAGAAGTGTCGGTACCATCCCAACTTGAATGTTTTGGTTTCAGGTCCGTTGATGTCGATTCTTTGGCCTAGTTTAAAATACATGTTAATACTGAAATTATAAAATAATTTACCAAAAGTGTATAAATTAACCAACTTAATGAGGTAGGAACCCCAGAGGCAGCTCGTGGGGTTTGGCAGCAGGTGGGCGAACAAAATTGTTGACCATAAATATCAAATTTGACATTTGGTCACACAGTCTTGTTTTTTTTTATTTATGCAATGACAAATAAGGACAACATAATTTCAGGCTACATCACTTGCACCAAGGTCAAACGAGTGTTCAAATTACCTTGAAACAAAGATGCACAAAGTGAAAAAACATACAGGGTGATTGATTAGTGTGATAAAGCTGGGAAGTCTTTTATCATGAAAAATACCAAATCAAACTAATTCTAAAAATTGTAGGCAGCTTCAAGCTTCATACTTCAAAATTATAGTTATAATGTTACAGGATGTTCCAAAAATAGGGCCAGATCAAAGTTACGGTTTTTTAAATATATTTCCCTGTGTAACTGAAATACGCGAAAAGATAACGATAACCAGTAAAAGTATAAGAGATTAATTGTTATTCAAATGTTTAAAACAATTACACAATAAAATATATGAATTTTTCGGATTTTATTCATACTGAAACATTTTCAAGATTAAGTCAAAGTTAATACCAGCCGCTATTATTGCTTCAATTGACAGAACTGATAGCCCAGATAAAGTGGCTCATCTTGCCTCTCAAGTAGGTCTTAGCCAATTTCAACTTTGAAAAACTTCTCTCAGCTGAAGCTGAACTGATGTACCTAACTGCCCATGCCTACCTTGCTCTCTGGCAAGTACTAGATACGAATTTTAAAAGTAAAATGAACTAACAAGGAAACGTAAAACAGATTGACGACGAGTTACAAGGAAGTTGAAAGATTTATTCATTCACATCGATCCAATCAGACGAGTAAAAGCGAGATTTTACGGCATATTTCTGTTTATCATCTAAAACCAATTTCTGTGAAATTAATATTATTTTAAATTCAAAATAGGAAAATAGACCAGTACCGAAGCCTTCAAAAATGGTAAAAAGTTGAAAATAATAATAGTAGGATGAAACCCATCAGAAAAGGAGGGAAATTGATAAAATTGAAAGGAAATATAAATTATGGGCGATCCGAGTTTGGGAAGTGGGAGGGGGTGAGTTTTTAAGAGTAAAAAATAGTTTATCTTGATTTCCGGCAAAACTGCAAGTATAGTTTGGCAAGTTTAACTGGAGCTACGGGGCATCGGTAAGAGGCGAGGAAAAACATGGCGTATATCTGTCATACGTACAAATGGCGTACGGTACCTATTTTACTAAGTACAACTGAAATTACAAAGGTAACTGACAATAACAACGCCACTAGATAAATCAATATCAGTCAATTGACGAAGTGAGAGGGAAGAACATACGCACGCGCTTGCCAATAAGAAGTCAGCTGGTCGATAAAAATCACCAATTATGTAATTGGAGGGTGTGGTCATTATGGTTTTCGTACAACGTTGCCAGAGCTTAAGAAGCCCATAACAAATTTGGAAAAGTTTTCTCTTCTAATATTCATGAATTGGAAAATAATGTTAATAGAATAAATCCAAGGAAACAATCACATTATAAAATTAACGTTCAATCATATTTTTAATAATAACAAGTCCCATTTATAATTATTATCACTACATAATCAATACTTCAACTTTTTCATAGTTAAACGTGGCAATGTCGAATGTTTTCGACTGCATTCCTTTCACGGTTTCAGATAAACTTGCCAAAGTATAGGTACTATGGAAAAAACTTGAATGGCAAAGTTGTGGGTAATGAAAAGAACTAGAACTTTTGTATCCACAATTTTTTAACATTCCCTTAAAATTTATGTTAAGAATCCAAATAACCAAGTTTTTCATACGAAATTTGGTGAAAACTTACCTTATTATCTCCCAAATACACTGTTATTTATTTGATTTAAAATATTAATTTTTTCACCTCATTTTGCAAAAAAGCACCCAAATTTTCAATCGAAAATTCTCTCGTCAAAATATCAGCGTTTTTCAAAAAGTCTGTGGGCAATTTGTTCGTTGAAATCTCTACTTTCGGATGGTGTGAAAAAAATTAATATACATTACTATAGTGAGTGTTCTCACTAATCATTATGTACAATTTTAAGCTATTTATTGAAATTTACACTTCAATTACTCAAAAAAGTGAGATGTTACATTGATAGACGAAAAAATTGCAAATCGAAATACACCACTATAATTAACAAACAAATAAGTTAATAAAGTTAATATTTAATAAGACATCTACAAAATTTTGGATGCCTCTTCATTGCTATTTTGAAATAATTTATATACCTGAGTGACCTACGGTAAATTTTAGCGCATTTTAAGGTGTTTCATAGATATGTGGTCCTAAAGTAACGTAACATAAAAAATGAATTACAATTAATCAAATCAAGATTTCAAAAAAATCAATTGGATAAAATTAAATCATCCTTCATTTCGGCAAACCTCCCACTCACAGAAGGAGCAGCAGAACAGCATAGGGCATATGATCAGCTTCAAACATGGTTGGGCAACGAATTGACAGCAACAGATTGGGACTGGAAGCAACATCAACGTGGCATTATGCCCAAATTTACAGAAAAGGATTCAATTCCGGAAGTATTGCTCAAAACTATTTGCTGCAGCTGTGAAACTGGGTGTAACAGTTTAAAATGTGACTGCCGAAAACATGGTTTGAAATTCACAAATGAATGTACAAATTGTCATGGTTCTGAAAACTGCCCCAATATGGAAAATATGGAAGAAAAAACCAACGAGGAAGTAAATGATGCAGATGAAATTTTGGATGTAGAGCCAATGCAGACTGGAAATAATGGATAACGAAATCAGTATGAAGTATCTAAATTCGATAGTAGGTACGATTTACATGAATATTTACATTTCATGAGATTTTCTATTTCGAATTTAATGAACAAACTTTTTAACAGGAAAAAATTGCAGCCATCATATTTTTTCGATAAAATTGTGCATAGTGATTGAAAAAAGCTGCGAATTCGAGTTTTTTTTTAATTTTTTTGGATTTTCTGAGAACAGAGAGATTTCAACGGACAAAACGCTCACCGACTTTTTGAAAAAAGCTGACTCTTTGATGCGAGACTTTTCGATTGAAAATTAGGGTGCTTTTTTGATATTAAGTCAAATTTGGTGAAAAAATGAATATTTCAAATCAAATAAATTACAATATATTTGGGATATAATAAGGAAATTTTTCACCAATTTTCGTGAAAAAAAATTTTTCAGGATAAAAATAAAAAACCAAAAACTTGGTTATTTGAGTTTTCACATAAATTTTGAGGTAATATGAAAAAATTGTAGATACAAAAGTTGTATATCTTTTCGTTACACACAACTTTGCCATTCAAGCTTTTTCCATGGGACTTGTAGTTTTTCCGGAAATCGAAATAAACCATTTTTTACCCTTAAATACTAACCCCCTTTCACTTCCCGAACTCGGATCGCCCGTAATTTATTTATTTTTTCAATTTTATCACATTTCCCTCCATTTCTAATGGGTTTTATCCTACTATTATTTTTTTGGTTTCAAAAATTATCGACCCTGGTCTAAAAATATTTTGAATAAATAATTATTTTACAAAGGTATAATTTAATTTTTTCGTGTAAGCTTACATTAACTTCAACTGAGATGGTTTCATCTTCATTATGTGGAAAATGGAAAACTCTGTAATTCGGTGATTTTGGCCAATTAGTTGGAGGAGGACTTCTTATCATGTGTTCATGCATTTCAGGAAGAGATAAAGGATCCACATCTAAGTCTAGCGATAATTCCTAAAAACAAATAAGATAATTATGTAACCCATTGTTTTGAAAATAAGTAATAAATTAATTATAAATCACAAAATTTCTTGAAGAAAAATAGAAGTAAAATAAGAGGAGTGGCTATTATAATAATTTGTTTATCTCAACAAGACTATTCATCGCACAATGTTTAAAACAGAAATATTCCGGCGCTCCTTTACTTATCAAATATTTCGATTGTCCAACTCCATTCCACAAGAATTAAAATCTGTAAGCTTTTGTAGCTTTAAGAATAAATATAAATCTCTACTCCTAGCCAGGCAATATTGATTACAGCTCTACTCCCAATATCGGAATGGTTTCGTTATTTGTTTTGTATTAAAAAAAATGTCGCACTCATGTTTTTCATGATTAACAGGGTTAAATGAAAGAGCATTTCCTTAGTAAAATTCTTTTTATTAATAGAAATGAATTTCGCCCTTTATTTCCATGTTATTGATTATTTGATTAATTTACATTTTGTTCAATAATGTAATGACTTATTTAAAATAATAAATACGTTTATTATTCTTAATTACAGAAATTATTTTTTCTTACGTTTCTCGAATCCAATAGAAATTTTCAATTTCAGTAATTCCTATACGTTTGGTAATACTTTTTTTTAGATAATTTCAACTAGATTAGCACTCGTCTTTGTTGCTATTAGGAAATCCCACTCGTGGACTTCGTCTACTCGTGGGATTTGTGTAATTACTGTGGATAATTTTTTTTGACATTTAAACCTATTATTTTTAGTTACTCTGGTGGAAAATACGTGTTGATCACTCTGTACTATAAACAAGTCAGGGAGACAGCATATGACACAAAAGTTTTTAATGTAAATGTATTTGTCATTTTAGAATTTATATAAATCTTTCCATATAAATTATCAAGCATCTTGATAAAGTACTGGTAATATCACAGAATACACCATCCCAAGAAGAAGCGAAGCTTGTGCTATTTCACAATTCATTTTCCAAGTGCGCATGTCTGACAGTTGCCATTTTAAGCCCGTTATCTGTCAATGACATGTGATTTTATTGTTTACCAAAGAATTTTCTTTGTTGTAAGCTTTTTGATTATTTACATGTTTTTTTGTGTTTTTAACGATAAAATTTGTTTACAAAATTACATTTATTAGTAATGGCGCCAAAAACGTGTGCAATTTGTGGCTGTCATTCAAGTGATTGATGAATAATTGAAAAACACAACAAAACTTCGATATCTGTGGAGAAAAGTTTACTGTGGCTTCTTTTTTATAACATCGTTGTCACAGATATCAGTACATTATCTCTGGGTGTAAAATTTAATTCAGAATCTGGTGAAGTGTAACTTTCAAATATATAAATAATAAGAATTTTATATTCAAGCACCATACTTATTGTAATTTTTTATCATCTTTTACTGAAATTCTTTCTATTGTAAACTGATATTATAAATATATAATCTATTATTATTGTATTGTTTTCAGACTCACCCTATCCTACATTACATAAAAACAGACTTACACATATAATTTCGATAATAATATAGAAAATAAGAATCATTTGGTTAAACAATAGCTAATTATTTTTAATAATGGATGGAACTCCAAAAACAGAAGCTAAAACTCATATTTATATATTTTTCACAATATTTGTTGAGCTGTTAAATTAACTTTAACAATTCATAAATTGAGTTTAACAATTAAAACTTTGTCGAAACAAGTCATAAAAATAAACAATTATTATTTGAGATTCTTTGGTTTCACTTTTTTGCGTAGTTAACATTTATTTTAATTTACATTTTTTTAACAATTTTCTCAGTGTAACTTGATCCGTTATCCGTCAACGTCAGTTTGAAGGTCACGAAATTTTGCCCCCAAAAGATCAAAGGATTTACGCCAGCTTTCGTTTCTTGTTTGGCTGGTGTATTCTGTGGTAATATCTTCATACGTAGATATTTACTACAATTCAGAAGTGGTTCCAACTGGTTATTAAGAAATTTTCGAAGAGTTCTGTGTTGGCGCGATTTTCGAGACTAATTTGGTTTTTCTTCTGGTTCCTGAAGTGGTTAACGACATGGCAGAAGGAGGTAC